>OX411546.1:31125697-31224878 GCA_948146395.1 Fragum whitleyi | reverse complement strand
AGAGAGAGAGAGAGAGAGAGAGAGAGAGGAGAGAGAGAGAGAGAGAGAGAGAGAGAGAGAGAGAGAGAGAGAGAGAGAGAGAGACCGACCGACCGACCGACCGACCGACCGACCGACCGACCTCCTAGACATATCATAGCGCTATTTTTTTTAAATTTTCATATATTTTACAACCAGCCCTGCAAATCGTGATATTTTGTGACGTCTGTCTTGGCTATAAGAACAAGCGGACCATGATGGTCCTAGATAGCTCACCTGATTCTTTTTGATCCCTGGGATGTCACAGCAGTTAAATAGGCAGTGTAATAAAGAACATAACATGAGAATAATCATTAAGACCCCTTTTCCAGTGATATGGCATGGATCCATCCCATTTTCAATGGGCTTCATCCTTGTGACATGATCAACATTCTGACCAAGTTTCATGAAGATTGGGCCATATTTGTGGCCTCTAGAGCGTAAACAAGAAAATTGTCAATAAGGCTCCTTTTCCCTTGATATGGCATGGATCCCTCCCATTTTCGATAGGATTAATTCTTGTGACCCTGCCAACATCCTGACCAAGTTTCATAAAGAATGGATTATATTTATGGCCTCTAGAGCGTAAACAAAAAAATTGTCAATAAGGCCCCTTTTCCCTTGATTTTGCATGGATCCTCCCCATTTTCAATACACTTCATCCTTGTGACCTGGCCTACATTCTGACAAAGTTTCATGAAGATAGGACCATATTTGTGGCCTCTAGATTGTAAACAAGAAAATTGTCATTAAGGCCCCTTTTCCCGTGATATGACATGGATCCTTCCCATTGGCGATAGGGTTCATCCTTGTGACCTGGGGAAGATTCAGACCAAGTTTCATGAAGATAGGGCCATATTTGTGGCCTCTAGAGTGTAAACAAGAATATTGTCAATAAGGCCCCTTTTCCGTGATATGGCATGGATCCCTCCCATTTTCAATAGGGTTCATCCTTGTGAGCTGGCGAACATTCTGACCAAGTTTCATGAAGATTGGGCCATATTTGTTGCCTCTAGAGTGTAAACAAGAAAATTGTCAATAAGGCTCCTTTTCCCTTGATTTCGCATGGATCCTTCCCATTTTCAATAGGGTTCATCCTTGTGACCTGGGGAACATTCTGACTAAGTTTCATGAAGATTGGATCATATTTGTGGCCTCTAGAGTGTAAACACTTAAATTGTTGACGTCCGGACGACGCACGACGCACGACGCACGACAGACGACGGACATTCAATGATCACAAAAGCTCACCTTGAGCACGATGTGCTCAGGAGAGCTAAAAATATTATATTTTCAAGCTTACTAAAATAAAGCAATAATTATGATTTCGCTATTTTTTAAACTGATTTTTTAAGCTGTAGCTTGTATGTATGCAATGTTTACAAGCAACAAAATAATTTCATAAATATTCCTGAAGATCTGATAAGCAGCCTTAACCATGTTTTGCTATTTTTAGTTAAAATATCAATGGCTTCATATATATTTTTCTTAAAACTCACTTTAGATCGTTCAGATACCTTGATTACTTGAAGGTTTGAGTGTTTTATTGTAACCATAAAATAGAAAAGTCCATGCCTTTCATATCTGAATTGAATTAAACGAGTGATTTATTTAAGTATTGTCACTTTTATGATATCTATATGGTTGAAATTTACACGGAAATTTACCGAAAGTCACCGGGCATATAATATAACTAGACTTATCCCGAACGAAATCGTTGATTATTGCACTATATATGTATGGCTAGTATTCATTTAAACAAATAAAAGTTCTCTCCTTCAGAAGCAGGTTTTTACAATAAATTGATAACTTTCGACGACAAAGCCGCCTTTGAAGGTGAATACAAACAATGCTGCAATATTAATGAATACGGGTGTTTTGTAGTTAGTGCTATAAATCTATTACATTAAGAGTATTGAATAGAATAAATGCTACCCATTTCGAACAAGAACCCATTATACGTCACCAAAAGAATTAGTAAAATAAAGCCCTTCCATTTCTTTAATGCTGCATTTAATGAACGAATGGTGAAAATAGTTTCATATCAACATGATGAAGGTGTCATTCGTGTTTATCACCGTAATACGCCTTAACTATAGAAGAGATTCATTGAACATAATCTTATAGACAGACAATTTCCTATTTATTTACCTTCGTGAATAGAAAGAGTACGCAACTACATGTATAAGTAAAGGTTTTCCATGAAAAAGTTCCATTAAAACAGCTTTCGACTATTAGTAACATTTTATTTTTCTGCATTTCTAATCGAAGAGAATATTTTTTTGTTTTAAGGGATGTATGAAACAAAGGCCGTTATCAACACTTATATATGAATGAACTTTATCTCTGTGTGTAGTGTGATAAGGTTTTACGTATCATACATCCATGAAAACAAATATACATAAACACCCTTCGTCTCTTATTTATGAAAAACTCCTATGTGTCCAAGTGCATGAAATACACTCTCTTGTTTGCCACTACTAAATCTAATTTCTCCGAAAACCTTGTGTTAATAACGAGGAGTTCCCAGATGCCCCCTTTTCGTGTGACGGGTCACAATGAGTAGTATATATAACAGCTGTTTGAGATATGTAGCCTACCTTTTCCAGTGGGGAAGTCTTTAGGATGTGTCTGTCTAGACCAGAGTCCCTGAAACACCATTTTATACCTAGCCTCCCCACACGCACAGCATTCTGGTGAGTCGGCCTGGGCTGAGGCGTCACCTAGTAGTAAACCATCTTCACTTTGTAAATCTGAAGTAGAAACATGAGATTGTGTGTGATGATTTCATGTATGCGTAATAGATATACAATAACCAAACGTTCACAAACGTTTTATATCCTAAACACTGGGCTTGACAACCATAATGGTCAGTTAAATTGTGGGGGCAAAGACATTTGATCAGACTAATCTTATTATTTACGTTACAAACACGCGTTATTGATGTAAATAACATAAACTGGCTAAAATGCAAAAAGTTACACACAAAATCCCACCAAACTGTTAACATTTCAAATTTATTATTTTGAGTTATTTATTTCACCACATACGCATGTTTGATGCCGAATTCCGAAATCCTCGGTGTACTTTAGACGAAAATACCCTTCTAGACCACGAGAGCGAAAGAAAAGGTGGTTCTGTTTCAATCTTAAATGGAATTCTTTAAATAATTCTGGTTCAAGATTACATATAGATGGTGTTGACTAAGATCAGACGGCATGTTAAATCAGTGTTAATACATCCTGCAAACCGGGAGTATCCCTGGTTCAGTGTGAATTGAATAACTCAAAAATAATTCGTTTGTTTCAGTATCATTGATCAAAAATACAGAAAAAGCAACATCTACACAAGAATTTTACCTCGCTTTATTTTCCGTTATCAAAAGTCTTTGAGAACACGATCATAAATAATTGAGAGGAATCTTTGTTTTTTGTGCACTTATTAATTCTGACAAGTGTGCAGATATTTCAGCTATGTTTATGCGTCATTAGGAAAGCGGACAGGGCTCATGTTTGAGATTCAAACAGCCGAATGCATCGAGTTGTTAACAGAGAAAACTGTTTTACCAGGAATATTTTGTGAAGATTGATTTACAATGTATCAAAATCCTATGAAAGGCGTTATAGTTATTTACATTATATATTAGTTTGTATATTGACGTCAAGAAAAAAACGAATCTGTATGGCGAAAATACCACAATTTCTTGGATTATTTATGCATAAATTCTTAAATGTGTCTTCAGCATTTTATATCCCAGGGATTCAAGCAGGATGCGTTATTCCCATTAGTTTGGTTAAAAGACGATAAAACAATTATTGTCATCGTAATATTGACCTCTTGAAATGGGATCGGATCCAGAAAGTTGTTTTTAAGCTTTAAACTGAGTTAGGTCCGACAATTGTTTAAATAGTAGGTCTTGTAAAAGTTAGCAGAAAATGATCAGGTAGACATGGTCTAGGTAGGCCGCTTGTGACGTCTATACGATAAGGTAACAGTATCGGACAACGTCATTAACGAAATCAGTATTTAATTACCGACTCTTTGGTAAAGGCATAGATAAGGGCTTATGGACAATCAGTGCGCCAATATCCATGGTCCAATGACTTGATGTTTTGATCTCTAATAAATATGGTTAACATGTTATTGACTGAAAATAAGGGGTGCCTATCTTTGATGCTGGATAAATCCTCTACAAACCCTGACTCGAAAACAGTTCCTATGTGAGCTGGACTGCAATGAATTAATCTAAAATATGAATTTATATTTCTAAAATGGAATGTGCCTTTAGAAAATAATTACTCTTTCTTTAAGACTCAGGTGTTTTTATTGACCTCAGTATATATTAAACAGTTTTGTGTACATAAGAATTAGCTGTTCCTTTTTAAGTTCCTTAAATCGAACTCATGCGATACCAAAATAGGGGTAATATTTGGATAAATTTGTATCAAGAAGGTTCTCTTTTCCTCAAAGGAATTTGAGAAACAGTTTCAAGGGTCCACTCACAGGTTCACTGTATAAAATGCGGAGCTTACCACAGAGGGGTGACGAGTATTTTAGACATGAACTAAGTGATGCCCATAATTCCAATTACGGTATAACGTTACCTAGGAATCACGTGCAAAATGACGCACTGTAAGGGAACTTACTCATTTCGTCTTAATTTGCCATCAAAGAAAAAGAAAAAAATGTAAATTTTTCGTTTAAGATCATCAAATCTTTCACTTCACGAACAACTTCAACAACTTCACAAAACTTTGAAAGATTTGTGAATGTTTGACCGAAGCCTACAGATATCCTCTATTCAACACCAATTCTTTCTCATGCTAAATTTTGTACGAGTTCTGAGTGTCAGATGTATTTTTGAGGGATAGCGGCAGATGCACTAATTGTAGATTTATCTGCGGTTTGATCGTTAATTTCAAAACCATTTCATGATTAAATCTAATTTTAAATTAATGTCATTGGTTTTTATTCTTAAAAAGTACCCACGTCATGTGTTTGAATTATGATGTGTTTATATTCGGTTTTCGTTGACGTCGCTAAACCCACAAATCTTCCAAACTGTTGTTTACGAGTATGTTCGTTAACATTCGGTTCTTATTTTTATGGAGAAAATCATAAGAATGGTTTATGCTTTCATTATGGTATGGAATTAAACCCAAATTACCTCTACTAATCCGAACCAGTTTTGGTTGAATGGAACAGAATTGCATGTTAAAAACAATACGAGGTGGTATCGCTTGGCATGAGAATGCCATCTTCAAACCAAACATAGTTCACCAAATTTAATTAAATGCTGTAATTACATGGAGAGCAGTGATAAAAATGATGTTTCTTTTAATGATATTGTGAGTATGTTGTTTTTTCGTTCTTGGAAAATAAGTTCCAAAAATTTAGACTTGAAAGAAGTCACGGGCGACAATTTTTTCTACAATATAAGAATTGCGCTACATTTTCGTCTTCATTTTCAAATACTTTTTTGAGTTTTTTTTTATTTAAACTACTATTAGTGAAAAGGATTTTAAACGTTCTGAAAGGTTCAAACTTTTTCCCGAAGAAGGACACTCGTTATCTCTAAAGAAACTGCATTCAATTCAAATTTAATCATCTTAGTACTAACGGGTCTCCGTATTTTAAATTTCAGCATCATTTTCCACAATGCATACACTCAACCTCGAAATTTAATGAATTTGACATGTCGGAGGATTTTCGGCATTTATGTGCCAAATTACTGTGTTAGGATTGTCGTTTTGAGATTTGTGGGAAATA
This sequence comes from Fragum whitleyi, assembly GCA_948146395.1. Lineage (NCBI taxonomy): Eukaryota > Metazoa > Mollusca > Bivalvia > Cardiida > Cardiidae > Fragum > Fragum whitleyi. The sequence goes on along the minus strand of OX411546.1, from coordinate 31,219,091 downwards.
ACGAAGAAATATATATGAATGAAGGCAAGATTGTTAATTATTTTATTATTGTATTTATCTGTTAATGCTGAGTAGATCGATAATTCAATGTGGTGTTATCGCATCTAGTAATGAAATAGCCTGTACTAAAGATTTTTATTTTATTTTGAGATCTTAAATCTTGTCAAAACGAAAAATTACATGTTCGATGTTGACAATAGGTAAAATGCCTTGTGGCGAAATATCGTCACAAAAGAACACCAACAATTAAATATTCAAATGTTTAAAGTACCTACCTTCCGGGCATATCTTAAGCGTCAATCCACCGTCATCTTTATACCAGATTGTCGGATCAAGGGAGATAACCGTAGCTCTGAAAATAAATACAAAAATCACATAGAGATATAAAACAACTTCCGGAGAACAAATGTACAGGAAGTTGCGTTAGGACAAAACTTTTTTCCTGTATTTTTAGCTTATCGAAGATATTGTGACTGTCGCCCCATCACCGACGTCTACCATAAACATTTACCAAACCGGTTGGTAAATCATAGTGAAGCTTGATGAGTATGATCCTTAAGTCAGACTCTAAGTTATTCAAAGTTATTAAAAAAAATGAAATCTAACCAAACTCTGATTGATAAGCGACAAAAATGTGGAAAATAATAAAACTGTTTAAAGACTTCTCCTCTAAACCCAGAGTATCATTTAGTTGGCTTTCCTCCAGTTTGTCATCTTGTCGAGCCAAGGGTTACGAACGTTTTACTTATCTTACCCTTGGCTGATTGAATGGGTAATTTCTGTACGAGTGACGTCACAGAACGGAAAACGCGACGGACCAATCAGTAACCTTCTTACAAAAAGCTCCGATAGCGGGAGGCTTGTTAGGTCAATATGCCCCGCGGCTATATGCCAGATGTGAATTAAACCCTTAGAATTGCGCTTAACCCCTTCAGTTTTAAGTGACACTTACTTAGACCGAAATACACAATCAAAAGGCTGTGCGAAATTCCTTTAACTTTTCAAATGATAACTAGTGTGACAATATATCTTTTTGATAATTTGATGATACATTGAAAGGTTCTCAAATTCAGTTTTTTGACCGCGATGTATTACGGTTTTTCAATGTTTATTTGAAATTTCAAATTATTTAATCCATTAATACCGGTTTAAGTTTGCACTGTTTTTAAACCTCATCGAAGGTAAACTCCAATAAAGCAGAATGTTTCTATATTGAAGTGTGCGAAATTTTGGAAATAGAAATTAATTCAATAATTAAGCCGTCTTAAAGAAATGATTCATAGAAATGATAATTAAGTTGAACTTTCATATTAATTCTTTATTTCAGAAATTTCCCCCCGTCTTTTCCATCAGTTTTTTCTTTAAGCACATAAGATGACCTACGAAAAATAAATAGAATTTTTGATATATGTATTTTTTAATTTGAAAGACACCTGTGTTGTAGGTAGTCACAAGGTTGCGATAAATTTCAAATTTAAACTTGCTATGAAACAATTTATTCGCGACGTTTTAAACGAAGCAATACCGTGCAATGTTCGATAAAAATCGAATTACATATTTTTTCTTAAAAGAAAAAGGATTATTTGATTTTCATTTCTTATATATTTGAAATATTCGTGTATTGCGGCAGTCAAAAATCTCGTGGCTACAGCCTATTCAAGTTACGATTAAGTAGTTTTGGTCGCCTGTTGACTATATTCTATATATTATGGAAATTCATTTGCTTTCAATATAAAACAAAAAATAACAAACTGGTCAGTTTTTTTCATATCTTTATGTTGTTAATTTTTTTATAGGGCGGGGTGGGGGGGGGGGGGGGTCAAAACTTTTCTTCTTTTGAACAATTTTAAGATTTTTTTATATTGCTGAAAATTGTTACTTGTTACTTATTCAAAAATACGTATTCAAATGTCGTAATGATTTTTTTTTTCGTTTTCTTATTCCCAAATATAATACGGAATTTAATTTAAGACGTGGCGGAGCATTAGTGTGTATGTTGTGGTGGAAATAGATTAACTCAAAACCATTCCATGTTATTTTTAAGTCGACAAAAAAAGTATAGGGATTAAAAAACCTCACCTAAAATATCTTGTCTTCTTTTTTTTTTTTTGAAATTAGAGTGTGTTTAAAAATTGAAACAGTCTAAGATTTTGTCATCTAGTAGTGTCTTAACTTGACCGTTGGAAGCGCACATGTTTTATTTAAGTTTTGATAATAATGCACGACATTAAGGACAGGGTGTAATTTAATAACAATACTTGTCTTTTTTCATATATTGCAAATAGAGTAATATTATATTACATAGAAATATTATAAGAAAAAAGACAATGTTCAATAATAATGAAAACAAAAGCTTAGCATTCGAATAAACTTGATAAAAGGAATTGGATCAGATTTTGCTGATTTTAAAAATCAACCAGTCACCAAATAAAAACATACAAAAAGAAGCGACACATTTTCTTTAAACCAGGAACGAAGGGATTATCTACACTGTCGTCGGTATACAAAAGGTTGCCATAGAGATTAAATGGTGCAGATGCTGTTTGTAAGAAGCTCTCTGATTGGCAGTTACAGAAATCGCGTTTGACCTTTTGATTGGTCGGCTAAAAATAAATCGTACAGAATTTACCTATTCATTCAGTCAAGGGGTATTCGAGAAGATGTTATCGATTCGATACCCCTTGACTCGTGAAGATGCCAGTTTGTTCGCATTATGTTACTTCAGTCGAATATGAGTGTTTCCCATTTTATACAGAAACATGGCAGGAAATAATTTGTATTGATTGAATGGGGTTGAACACCGCTTTCAACATTTTTTCGGTTAAATCACGGCGGCTGGAGCTCCTAACAATGGATTCCTAGTATTGCTCACACCAGTATTTACATTACATCCTTTCCTAGCCTCCGGCTGCTATCCCACATAGGTCTACGCTTATCGACCCATTGATGGAAACCAAATAGCCGGAAAGAAATAACAATCTCCCCTAAAACAGTCTAAGCTATGGTTATCAAGTACAAATGATCTCTTAGTGGACATCTGACGATTGTATTTCATGTGTGTAAAACATGCAATGTGTTTATTTCTAATTTATGTGACGTTCCAGGGGTCATTAAAACTTAGATGAGCGTTATAGGACTACCTTGTCCTCTTTTTCTCACCCAGACACTCTAACTTATATCTATTACCCATGGTTGTGACTGGATGGGCGAAGAAAATAAAGGAACCATGATAAGGTAATTAAGTTCTTTCAAATTTTAGTCGGAAATCATCGTTAACGCGTGCATATAACTGTATCCTAAAACCTAAAGGATCCACATGCTTTTAAAGCGTGAACACATTTAATCGTTTGGTTACCAAGGCCTCGTAACTTCAGCTTGATGAGTTATTTTAGATAAAAGCTGATTTCCCTTAACCTTAAGTGCAACGACCCGTTACTTAGGCTCCGCTCAGCCAGGGCATTTATCATGGATAATATATCTACAGATGTCCACGTTCAAGTGTGTCACCAAAACAATTAAATGGTATATACGACATCGGGTTCACGAGAATTACGCGAGTTAACTTAGTACTCAAACCTCATATCAAATGAACAAATAAATGAAACACCTAAAACGATCTTACAAACGGACAGACGTACGAACAATTGAATGAACAATCAAACTATACTTAAACAGAGAGAGAAAGAGTAAATTGGTGATATAATTTAAAGTATTTTGCACGAACAAGATGCTTATAATTATAAACCTTAACAAATATCTTATCCAGTTCTACAATCTATAATGCAATCAGCGCCCATAGGTTAGCTTGAAAATTTCCATCAAAAGACTTTTAAATGTAATCAGCTAAAATTACAACAAAGGTTGCATATAAACTACAAACGACGGCCTTTTGCTTTGATGGTTCGCCTGATTATGATTTAAAAGTGAATAAAGGTATTATCATACATGCTCATGGGCAGAGTATTAGGTATATTCTCAAAACTGTTATACCCAATAAAATTTGAATGATCTTTCATATTTTTTGATGTATTAAAGTTGGTTTTACTGAAAAATGAAATCAGCCAGTTGATGCTATATTACGCTATCGTGTGATCCCTCAGACGGAAAGAGTCCTCAATAACCAGAAAATGTCTACCCAGTCTTGTGTTCGAGTTCGTAAAACGTTGAATAAACGGGAGCTACAATTTACGACCTTTTGCTCAGCATGATATTATTAACCCGAAATTTAATACATTATACAGGAAAAACCCATTCTAATACTTAAGTATGAATGTATGGAAAGAAATCCCTTTTACCATTAAATATGCCGTATCTTTATCTATAGTTTTAAAAGCTGAATTAAAAACCATTAAAAAATGACGTTACGGAATGTATCTGTCCGAAGAGCCCCTTATTCTTATGTTGTTCTTAGTTTTGCAGGCACTTCTCAATTATTCTATCATTCTCATTTGAATAATAATCATTTAGATAACCTGTTGAATCATATTTCATGAATATAGAATGCAACAATGTAAAATCAAAGTACTGAAAGTACTGATAAGTTGGAATGCCTTCAAGAGACTATGGCATGAAGCCGATAACGAAGCTGACGCCTCCCGCCCAGGTGATCACATAATATGGTTCGACTTTTGACTAAAAAATTCACCAAACCGCGTTAAAATATGCGCTAGGTCAGATGACTAGGAACATTTTGTAAAAGTTTCATCCAAATCGGTCCATTAATGGGGGAGGAGTTGCGTTCACAAGATTTTTCAAATGAAGGCCTCTTTTTCCATGACACGGCTAATATTCACCAAACCGTGACAATAGGCACTAGGTCAGGTGACTAGGAACTTTCTGTGAAATTTTCATCCAAATCGGTCCATAAATGAGGGAGAAGTTTTGTTAACAAGATTTTTTTACATGAAGGCTCTTTTCCGTGACGCGGCTGCAATTCACCAAACCGTGACTTTATGCGCAAGGTCAGGTGATAAGGAACATTCTGTGAAAGTTTCATCCAAATCCAACTAGAAATTTTGAGGAGTTGTGCTTACAAGAAAGGTGGATGTACGTACAGACGGACGGATAGACGGAGAAGATGACGCCAATATACGACCGCCTCCAGCTGCATATAAAAATGAAATCCGAGAAAATACTATACTTGCACAGTCAAAATCGCAAAATTCAAGACTAGCCTTTAGGTAACGCAAATTTATGCGTAAATTAAACGATACATGTTTTTTGAAAGCCAAAAATGTTTCTTGAAAAGCCAATTTCAATCGTACGATTACGATACGATCAAATTTCGGTCGTAGGACCTTTCTTGAACGTGGCCTCTAAAGGCAAAACACGTTGGGTTGGTAAGCTCGTTCAGATATTTGATAAAAATACTTGTTTAACTTGTGATAATCTTCCATAATTTTTAACGGATTGCGCACGCGCGTATTATTGCACAAGTGAATTTATGTCTAAGCAATTTTAAAGAAAATGGACAAAATCAGAAAGAGAAGAAAAATGTTTGCCTATAGACTCGCAATTTAGAGTGAGTGATCAAAGGTAAATTTTTATCTATACAGGTTTAGACAAAATTGACCTTTGATCTATCACTTAAACTTGTGGATCTATACCTTCATCGATCCTTGCTGCGTTCACCATCAAGTTAAATTGTCGCTCGATTTGGAAATGGGGTTCAATTTTTTTAAGAGAAGTAATAAAAAGAGAACATTTGCCCGATCGGGTTGTTAATACAGATAAATGATCTGCAGAATTTGCGCGTTTCTAATAATGGTTTACGAAACAATTAGATAAAAAAAACAACAACATTTGAACTACGGTATTTTGTTGAAGTGTATAAAAAGTTCGCTCAGAAAGAGATTCTAGACCTCTAAAAGAAGCTATAACATAATTCTACAAAAACAGGTCGCGACGTTACCAGATAAGCAGATCACGTGATTGGCTTGTGCTATTGCCCCAATTCTACGAAAAAAAGGTCGCGTATTACCAAATAAGCAGATCATGTGATTGGACAGTGATGTTGTAAATAGCTTACTTTATTGGACTTGACTTATCACCTGATTTCCAAATATAGTAATGCAAACAAGTGCTACTAGTAAATTCGTACGCAAGTTTCAATAAATTTCGTTTAAAACATAAATTAGGGTGTTAATGATTTACATGAAGTGATAGTTGTGTAACTGTTCAATATTATTGCTTCTTGATGAAATAAATTGTATGTCTATGTCATGTTGAGATATACAAAATAGGCCGGAGTGTATTCACATCCTGTTCACGTGATATGTGTTATCAAAAAACCCGAAATGAAATTATCTTGTGTTCATTTTGCGGTTTTGTTAAATCTAAGTTGGAATTGCTTCGCATTCCAACTTAAAAACTACTTTCATGTTATGTATTTGAAACATGTCTTCATGTTCTGTCTTCAAGGAATAAAAAAGATATTATTATTATTATTTTTATCATTATTATTATTATAATAATAATTATTATTAATATTGTGAAACAGTACCACGCTTTTAACGTGACTTGCGTGTAGTGCGGGGACAAGAGAGTAGTATTAAACGTCAATGAACGTTTTGTAATCCTAAACCCAAGTCTGGTCAGTGTCTGCGGGCTGGACAGGTCAACCGATTTTATATGTTTTTACAGTTAAGAAAATCGAGAAATATGACGAATGATTTTTGGGTGATTTCGGAATGAATTTGTTTAACAAGCGAGTTTTTGATGATTAAATACTGCTAATTTCAATCGAATTGAACGCATTAATCGACTTTAAAGTTTAAACACAAAATTCTTTTTATCGGCGCGAAAAAGGACCATCTGGGAAGTCCGAAAATAAACATTTGAAAAAGATTGGTACAGGTCAGCCAGAGGTCCCATTTTAAAAATTCTTTCACGGGAAGGTAGGTTAATCATGCTAGATTCATAAAATTAGTCAAGTGCGAAAGATTTCGACCCTAGTCAGTCTGCTTAATCCGCGCAGTCTGACAAGGGTCGACACTTAACACACTTCCCATCGAAAAGAATTATAAACTGTAAGGTCGAATTATGCTACACTGTTCAAGATAGGGGTATTTCACCAATTACACGCATTATTTTCACTAATTACGAAACATTAATTTTATCGTCCTTTAATTCCACGATTTCCGCGATAAAACAGCACGGCTCGGTACAAGCGGTGCTCTCTACGTCAGCACATAAAAATCACGTTAATGTTTTTATCTCAGTAAAAAAGAAAGCTGAAAATAGAGGAACGACGACAACGCAGGGCAACCAAAAGATCGTACCTACAGAGTTAAGATGTAGATCTATGCGATATTTTAGTTGTGAGATGAAGATGATTATGATGATGTTGGTGGTGAAAATAGTAAAAATAATGATAGTAATAATAAATAGATAAGGAATATTCTGTAAGTTTGTGAATTATCGTGATGCTAACCATCCACAGGAAAAAAGCCTGTTTGAGAAACTGCACGTAATCGAAAATTAAGAAAAAATGTCCTTTGCAGGATACACCTTTTTTTATTTAATACAGTTTTTCTTCCCGAAAATGCAAATGATTTTCAAATAGTTATCGTCTAAAAATGTGTCGTATAGTAATTAGGTCGTAATCAAAAGTTCTATATAAGTTGGTATACGAAACGGTACAAATAAACTCCTCCTAATGTGCTTATCAGGGCTTGGTTATTTCGATCATAATTACGTCATTAATGAGATAATAGCATGTCTCGTCAAAAGTCCCACTCCCTTTTCGAATTGTTTCATTACTCTAAAGATGTTCAGAAAGCGGACAATATCCAACTAGATTCTCCTTTTTTGGTTCAATGTCTCGATGAGTATTTTTTACGTACAACTCCCCATGTCACTAACTCGATCTTGAAACGATGTTGACATTTAATAATGGGGAAATCTAGGGTAAAGTGATCTAGACAAGGTGACACTGACCCAATAACGTTAGGACGGCAGCCACTGATAATTCAATTACCTTATTCATGGACTATCATTTTGCGTAATGTTATTATCTATACTAACTGTGGTCCGCCCAGTTTCCGATTTCCACAGGATGAACAGATGAACACGTATTTTTGCCTATTGCAGCGTATTTTCTTTCCTTGCATAGTTCGCTGGGGCCTGTTTTACTAAACATCTTACGAAAAAAATGATCGTAAGTGAAAATCACAAATCGTTCCTGGTTTTTGTATACATCGATGGATTCTGCCTTGCAATATGTCATTGGAATCGTCTTTACAAGACGGTTCCAATGATACAATGCATGGCAGAATTCCATATTCAGTTACCTCTTTAGAAGCAAATCTAATTTTTGACTTACGCAAAAAATGATCGTAAGATGGTTAGTAAAACGGGCCCCTGATATCGAACAGATCTACCATGATTTCTAGAAGTACTAATACACGATGAGCCTGGCTAAATGAAGGAAATACTGTTAACTTATCAACAAAACCGACCCAGCCTTGCGATAGCTATCCATAGTCCTAAATCTAACAAGCCACGTGAAATTTTGAAAAAAATACTTATTTTTGCGGTTAATATAGAGTTTTTGATCAAAATGTAATGCTCTTTCTATTTACAAGAATGAGACGATTTACCCAGCTAAAATTTATATTTGATTGAAGCTCTAAATAGCACAATCGATTTCACAATTTTGAGGCCCGTTCTCATATCAGTAGAGCCAGACCAGAAAATGGACTTTTTGTGCAAAATCTACAACATCATTACGTCTGAATAAAATTTGCCTGAATTTGAACAGAAAGTAGACAAATGTACTTACTAGACACTACTATTTTTACTTACTAGACACTACTATGACCAAAGATATTAAACCCAGACTCAAAAAGCTCGTTTGCATGCTATCAATTTCCATTTACTTTGTCAAAGTACATGTCAACTTGGTTTGATATGTTTTTTTAAAAGTAGATGTAACGTATGTTGCATTATCACATGAAACATGAAACATGTGGTTCTGCCCGAAAGACCGGTGGTGACTCCCTTAATTCACACTTCACACTTCAAACATATAATCGATGAAGTTAGACGTGTGGACTATGAATCTAAAAATATATTAAATTTCACATTTCGCACTTCACACTTCATGCTTCATATTTCACACTTCAAAGTTCACGCTTTAAAGTACATACTTCAAACTTCACACTTCACAGTTCCAACTTCACACTTCACAGTTTCAACTTCGCATTTCAAAGATAATAAGTATGAAGTGTGAAGTTTGAAGTATGAATTTAAGAAGTGTCACCATCAGTTTACGCTACACAGTTCACATTTAAAAAAAATTTGCTTGATGTTGCAGTTTACCTTACATGGTTGTATATAATTACGAAATACCGGCGGTGAGTTCTTTTATTCAGACTTCACGCTTCACATTTCAAACATATGATTTTGCAAATGTTAACTGTGAAGTGTGAAGTGGAGAGGTTGGAACTGTGAAATGTGAATTTTGAAGTGTGAAGTTTGAAGTATGAGCTGTGAAGTGTGAACTTCGAAGTGTGAAGTGTGAACTTTAAAGTGTGAAGTGTGAACTGTGAAGTTGAAAAATTTCAAAATTGGATTTAATCAAATTTCCAGTTCACTGTTCACACTTCACACTTCAAACTTCACACTTCAAAGTTCACAGGTCACACTTCAAAGATATTATGTTTGAAGTTTGAATTTAAAAAAATGTCACCACCAGTTCACGCTTCAGAATTCAAATTTGAAAGAAAATATTTTTGAAGTGTGAAGCGTGAAGTGTGAATAAAAGAAGTCACCACCGGTCTTTCGTATATTATTACTTTTTCTTCTTATGTATTTGTTTATATTTGTCCTTATTGTACAGTAATGTACTTAGATGTAAACAATAAAAATGTTCTGTTATATTCCGTAGTTCTGAAATTTATTTCAAATGACACTTTCCCACAATGTTTATCTGAATAATTATGCTCATCATGGACTTTCATTTTGATTCATAATATAGCTGGATATACTTTATTTTGTCGGCTAATTAAGTTATCCTAAACTAAGATCACACACAAATAACACGAACCTTAACCTAATCTGTTTCACTACCGTGGATGATCTAGAATTGTCCCCGACCTTCTCGTTTGACAGGGTACGTGTATCTAGAGATACTAGTTGGTAGGGACGTAACTTCAACTTGGACATTATAGAACATCACGGGATTGACAAGATGAATGATTTATGAATGAAAATGTAATGAAACGAAAGAGTGGCAGTGTTTTGAATGAAACCAAAGAGGTGCGTGGGTAGAACAATGTCGATAATTGCGTTCGTCGTGAACGCATTTAGCGATTTATTACTTTTAAAACTATTAATACAAGTTCTATACACTGATTTCTAAACCTAAACGAAACCAGACGCTACCAAAACCAAGCAAGTTATTCGAAAAAGAATATTTTTATGGGCGATTTCAACACAGTTGTAGAGCTTTTTTCACTGGAGCGTTTTAATTGGTGTTTGGAATGAATGAATGAATGAATGAATGATGAATGAATGAATGAATGAATGAATGAATGAATGAATGAATGAATGAATGAATGAATGAATAAATGAATGAATGAATGAATGAATGAATGTATGAAAAAATGAATTTAGTGCTGAGTGATCAATTGAGACCATACTTATCACAATGAGGGTCAAATTGCCCATGATATTAATAGTACGTGTATATAGAAATAATAACAGATGAGGAACCAACATTAATGTGACCTTGTACCGTCAATAAGAGCTTTATTACATGAACAAATGCGTTTGTCGAATTATACCCACAACCAATGAACACGTTTGTTTAATCTGACAAAAAAGAGAAGCGATAAAAGGGGCTTTTGACACCTACAAAAAGGCGATTAATCTTCTCCAAAAAGACTGTCTAATGACTTGTTTATGATACAAAATACGAACAAGAAACATCTTTAGCCATTCTTGTTCGCTAGGTTACCATATCTATTTCTTGTAAAGGAATTTTACATTTAGGAATCTTGAAGATATAAACAAGCGTCTTGTCCGACATAAGGTTTGTTCAGTTTGATATGACTAGAATTGTCTCAAAATGGAATAATTCCCATAAGATCGATTTGAACGTGAAAAATCCTTGGAAAGGACAAATTTACAACAATATATACAAATTTCTGTGAAGTTTAAAAATAATACCCTATAAGTTATTAAGAACATAAGCTTTTTGCCATGCCTATGTCAAAAGACCGTTATCGAAATAGTATAATGCTGCGTGAGGTTTGAATTTTATCCTCTCGTCCGTCCGTTGCTGATAGATTGAGTAGACACGCAAAATCTGTAGACAGTCCGACTAAATTTTGCCATAAAGGGACCAAATAAGGTACAAAAGGGTCAAAACAAAGACCGTAACCAAAATAGGATATGCACATTCTTGACTTGTGGGTCTTTCTTTGTCAAAGTACCGTACCTAAAAATGAAGTACATATCTTTGACAGTTAGTACTTATATCTGTGAAGCTTAAATCAAATATCTCCATTAGCTACTAAGAAATATAGCGGATAATATTTCTCAAAAAGGGGCCATAGACAAATATGATATGACATCACTGCTTGTTACTGAGCACAACTAACCGATTTAAATGAAAGCAGTTCATTAGTTGCTGAGAAACTGAACACATACAAAAAACTAAATAGATCTACTTTTTCATCAAAAGGCTATGGTTCTGTAAAAAATTAGTAGAACAAACAACTGTATCCAAATAAAAATTTGCAAATCTTTCAATGATTCAAAGTCTTTTTGTGAAATTTAAATCAAATATTTCCATAAGTTAATGATCCGAACGGACGGACGGTCGTCTATATACCTCACCACAAAAACATGGTTTAAGAGGGTGTCACAAGTTTGTATGTGATAAGAAACGCCTAACTTGGAGATAAAAATAACCGGAGTTTAACTTTTCGGACATTTGATAAGCAATAAATATTGTTCGGAAGCAAGACAATCAAGATATAAGGATTTTTTTCTTTGTATACATTTTTAACTTATCAACATGTAAGTCACAAATCTGTAACAGTCTGTTCAATTCCTTCATCGACATTTTTAATCTCCGTTATTTAAAATGCTAAAGAAAGTATATTCACAGATAAAACAAGTATTTGTATTTCGTATTTCAAGAGCGTCAGAAAAAAGGAAATGTCTTAATGTGTATATCAGACAAACTGAATAAACTTCGTAACACCAATGTTTATAAATCCATAACCGCTAAAATATTTTTACGTTGCTGTCATCGAGATGGTAGCGAAACCGCTAAAACAATTGTGACGAAAACAGTTAAACAGACGCGGAAACAGATACCAGCAGCCAAAACAAATAAACAGTTCAACGGTGAAACAACGGGCGAACTCATTGAAAATAAATTATACAGCAAAACGGGAGAACTTTACTCTTCTCAAGGAAAAGTGGAGTGCGTTATTTGATTTTTAGCATTTTAAAATTTAAATAGTTTGAAGCAACCGTCTAACGATCCAACCTTAAATTCAAATATACACAAGACGTTTAGGAAGTGAAAGCCCAGTTTCCACGTTCACCTACATGTAACCTTGGCTATGGTTTCATCCATAAATGATATTGCATCATGAACGTTCCAGATATTCTAACAAGTTGCTTAGGAACGTACTCATCTAACATTTTTAAAGTGTCATCGTTTTCGTGCAATCGTACGTAGATTTTATTCATCTTAGATAGTCTAACTGGAATAGTTCTTAAATTCCGAGATCATTTAATCATAGCAATGGTAAAATACTGTAAAAGAAGCAACACTTTTACTTATAGAAAAGAGGACATGAAGTCTTAGTCGCTTGGTGTAGTATCGAGTGAATACAACAGGTCGATCAATTCATAAAAAAGGAAATACACACATTGATACAAAATTTGCATGGGTATTGTTATCCCCATTTTAAAATAGTATGAGTGAAAATGTGAAATATGTAAAAAGTCTTGTAAGATTAATTCAAATCTTATTGAAACGCGAGACTAATTTCGCAATACCATTATAGTGAGAGAAAAATCTAGAGGCATACAAAAACGCATCTCAGATATAACCTTTTTACAATTTTAGGGTGTATGCATTATTTCGAAAGAATACCTATCGCTTTAATTTTTCGAATGGATTACAATCACAGATTACTTTTGATACAAAAATGCTTTTTTTTTCAAAAAGGCCAGTACCAGTATAGTTTATGTATATAAGAATGATTTAAAATGGGCTTAAATCCATGGAATAAAAAAATAAGCTATATCCGAGTTTTCGAATACAGATAACCGATTCGATTTGCTACATAACAACTAAGATATGCTGTTGTTATACTGACAGGATTTATTAATATTGCAATAGGGTCAGACAACTGACACAGTGCATTTATGTCGCAGAGCACACAAATATGAAACTGACAGAAATTGAACCGATAGGAATGGACAGCACGTGTTCTGATTGGCGTCAATCCTCGTCTCAAAGGGGTAGTCATGTGTTAGGTCAGACAAAAGAACAATACCAATTTGATATATCCTATTTAGATTTAAACGACAAGTTTTAAAGACGATGGAAATCTATCAGTAAAATGATTATAATTCAATACCGTCCATACACGGTATATATTATTGACGATGACACGGAATCCAAATAACGCTCGATTTTTAATATCGCACAAAAACTTCAATAATATTGTCAGTGTGCCGCTTTAAATACAGTTATATGTCGACCAGGCTATGATATGACAACCTATTCTCCTAAGGAAACAAAATTATAAACAGAGACAAGAAAAATATAGCGCATAATTTGATGTAAATAACATATTATGAATAAGCGTTGATCAAGTTCGAAGAGACAATGTGTTTATTATTTGCCTTTACAATCCGTAAGATGCGCCAAGAAAATCAGTTTTACAATACATGGAAATTAGCTTATTTAAGCTGTAGTTACGATGTTTTGATTAATCACCAACGCTCATATCAAAGAAAAAGGAAGCGGACGGAGGACATTCATCTTTTGTCACAGTTCACGTATCACCTGTATCCTATATATTCTATGCTGGTCGCCTTCTGAGTGCGTATAAATTTCAAAATCTTAGTTACGGCCATGAATCAAATCTGTGACCAAAAACTAGCTCCTGCAGTAGGTTGTCATTTTCTTGCTAAAAGGCATGTTAAGTGAATCAGACTTAGCAAAAGTGTTGAAAAACGGTATCTATTTATTGTTCGTTTGGAGAAAAACAAAAATATCAAAATGATACACATATCGGAACACGAAATAGTACCCCATTCTCAAACCGGCCCAAAATGCGAACTCGCATACATCCCTGAACCTGGAAGAATCAATTTGAATTTTGAGAAAAAATATAGGTTATACGAGTAACCATAAGAATTTGTGTTTTCAGAATAGGTTAAGCCTTTAAAAAAGAAATCCTAGAGATTTTCTAAGCTGTAGCCTAAGCATGACAAATGACCTATGAAATGAAATATTAGGATTTACGTGTCACTGATCAAGTTTTATTTACTTTAGTAAATTATTGGTCTAGCCAGTACGACGTAAAACAATATACGTTTTGTTTCACAGAACAAATCAAATCTAAATTTATATTTAAATCGACCACATTTTATCAATTCGTCACGGCAGTGGAGAATGTTTCGAGAGTTATCGATGGATGTTAGTACGGCGTATTGAGCCTCAATGTGTGGAGGTAACAAATTCAAATTCAATTTCCTTTTTTGGTTAATAAAGGTAATGATGACCAATAAAACATGCATCTTATAATATGTTTGCTTTCAATTATAAGTTTATAAACAAAAATAAAATGAAATGAATAAAAAAATCTAAGACTTATCCAGACCTTAACAAGCAGCAGATGAAATTTTCATTTTAATAAGTTTTAAATTATTAATTTTAGTTTTTTTCTCTGAGCAGGTTACATTGAAAAGCAGCGTTGCTGATTCACAATGAGTGAAGGTTACATTGTAAATCAGTGTAATGAATCTAAGTGAGTGGAGGTAACATTGTGAATCAGTGTATTCAGTCTCAATGAGTGGAAGTATTATTGTAAAGAAGCGTGTTGAGTCTCAATGAGTGAAGGTTACATTGTAAATCAGTGTAATGAATCTAAGTGAGTGGAGGTAACATTGTGAATCAGTGTATTCAGTCTCAATGAGTGGAAGTATTATTGTAAAGAAGCGTGTTGAGTCTCAATGAGTGAAGGTTACATTGTAAATCAGTGTAAAGAATCTAAGTGAGTGGAGGTAACATTGTGAATCATTGTATAGAGTTTCAATGAGTGGAAGTATTATTGAAAGCAAATTGTTGAGTCTCAATGAGTGAAGGTTACATTATGAATCAGTGTATTGAGTCTCAATGAGTGGAGGTTACATTGAAAAACAGTGCATTAAGTCTCAATTAGTGGAGGTAACATTGTGAATCAGTGAATTGAGTTTCAATGAGTGGAGGTTACATGGAAAAGCAGTGTATTAAGTTTCAATGAATGGAGGTATCATTTCAAAGACGTGTGAGTGTATCCAGAGGTCTATGGGAGGTTTAATCGTTCTCAAATTTCCTTTTTCACCGTAACCTTATGTTGTTGGTACTCATTTGAATGGTCTCAACGATTCAAGTGAACACTCAAAATAGATATGTTATGGCAATCCTACTGAACCATTAAAACCACTATCTTATTAGCCTCATTATAATGTATATATAAAACAACTTTCGTCTTTAGGACTCGTTGTAGAAACTGGAACAAATCTGACGAACTCTTATCTAACACTAAAGTCGTAATATATAAGGATTAGGATAAACCAGTTAACCGCGGTTCCTACAGAGGAAAATGAGCCCCAGTACATGAAAAAAAAGAGTTTAAAGACACGTATAAGGTGCCGTGAAATTTCACTGACTCGGAGGTGCGTTCTTCGGATTTTCTTTTATTCTAAGAGTAAAATTGATACTTCAAAAAACCGAAGCATTTTCAAAAACCAAGATTTGTCAGCCGTTATTTAAGACTGTAAAGATATTTGAATAAGTAATAGAATATTACGTAACATTGACTTAAACAATTAACGTTGGCGAGGTCGAATGCTTTCACTCAAAACTACGAGGGTTTACACCATTATCATCTCATGTCATCGAGTTTTCACAAGATTTTCCCATATTTTCAAAATAGTACGTCTATGACATCCGAGGTTGATCGTTAGATTGGCGGAGTGGTGATCCGAATGAAAATAAATAATGCCCAGCGAGTTCTTTCGGCAGAGTTGTCCGAGCTTGCGAACCTGAGTCTCTTTGACTCATAGGACATCCCATCAATTAAATAGGCAGATGTCAACAAGGAGGTGCTTTTACATAAGATCATTACCATGGAATATTTTCAGGATAGAGCAAAAAGGATATGCCTTTGTACAGCCATTATATAAACACGTGGGACAAGTAATGAATAAACTTGATGAAATTCAATTAAATGAAACTATTAAGAAAAGTCTCTGCCTTCTGATTTCAGAGAACAGGATTTCCTCCTTGGTGTCTATGTAAAATAGAGGGGTGGGGGCACATTTAGAGCCCAAATATGAACCCAGAGGCATGATATGAACAAAATTGGTAAAGGTCCACTATATCATTTAACATACCAAATATGAAAGCTGTCTGCCATCTGGTTTCAGAAAAGAAATTTTTTAAAGATTTTCGCTCTTAAATTCTATGAAAAAAAGGGTGAGCCCGGGTGAAGCCCAAATGTGACCCCAGGGTCTTAGTATGAACAAATTGGTAGAGGTTTACTAGAATATGCTACATACCAAATATGAAAGCTGTCTGCCTTCTGGTTTCAAAGAAGAAGATTTTTTTAATGTTTCCTGTTTTAACCCTTCGTGCTCAGGTGAGCTAAAAAGGGTTGCGACTTAATACTACCCCAGGGTCTTGATATGAACAAAGTTGGTAGAGGTCCACTAGATGATGCTACATACCAAATTTGAAAGCTGTCTGCTTTCTGGTTTCAGAGAAGAAGATTTTTGAAGATTTTCGCTCTTTGATTCTATGTAAAAAGGGTTGTGCCCGGGAAGAGCCAAAATATGATCCCAGGGTCTTGATATGAACAAACTTGGTAGAGGCCCACTAGATGATGCTACATACCAAATATGAAAGCTGTCTGCTTTCTGGTTTCAGAGAAGATGATTTTTGAAGATTTTCCTATTTTCACCCATTTTGTTAAGGATAAGGGGAGAGTTAATGGTGGATTTCATTTATTTGAACAACTCTGGTTGAGCTTGGTAGAACATCCCTGCCAAGTTTCATCATGATTGGCCCACTGGTTTAGGAGGAGAAGATGTTTAAAAATATTGTGGACGACGCACGATGCACGACGCACAACGCACGACGGACGCCGGACATAATACCATCTCAATAGCTCACCTTGAGCACTTCGTACTCAGGTGAGCTAAAAATAAATTAGATAAAGGATAAAAACAAAAATAGTGATTTGGAAAAAAATAAGAGAAGGGCATCTAAGGAAAGACAGAGAGAGAGAGAGAGTGTAGGAAGTGTTTGATTTCGAGGGAAGTGTTTTTAACAAGATGCAACAGCCATTTTCTGCGGAACAGTGGTTTTATACATGAAATATGGAAATCCTAAATTCAAGCCCTTTGTCTTTCGAAAACTGCTGCTTCAAACCAATTTTCAACCGTTAGAGTCTTACTAATCAAAAGTTATACCTAATTTTAAAGTTTCTATGTCATCAATGAGTGACCTCCACTAAATGACATTGACCTTGAACAAAGAGCTTGTCTTTCTTATGCACGCACAGGTACTGTCATGTGCAATACACATGTGAATATCATGGTTCTATGGCTTTCCATTCCTAAGTTTTGACAAAAGTAAGTTTTAATTTTACAAAATTTGAACTTGAAAATGACATTGAGATTATATGTGGCGCCTTCTGAAAGGTCTTGTCCAAAGCAAACATCATGTGAAATATGAAGGCTTTATCACTTACCAATCAAAAGTTATGGCCAATGTTTAAGATATTATGTTAATGACTTTTAAAAACTGACATTGACCTTGAGAGATGATTTTTTTATACACAGAAAGGTCTTGTTACAAGCAATGCACATGTAAGATATCAAGTCTAAATGACTTAATTATTTATAAGTTATGGCCATAATTAAAGTTTAATTTTTCACCTTAACCTAACCACATGACCTTGAGTTTGGTATCAACAAAGGGGTTTTGTCACAGGCAATGCACATATGAAATTGCAAGGCACAATCACTTACCAATCAACGATTATGGCTAAAGCTCAAGTTTTGTGTTGAAAAATAGTGACCATGAAAAATGACATTGGTCTTGTTAGACGGCCTTGACTCTAAAGTTCACAAAAAGGTCTCGTAACTAGCAATGCGCTTATGAAATATCTACTAGGCTCTTTCACTTACTAATGGCGAATGTTAAAGTTTTAATTTTTCCCAAATTGACCTTGGAAAATGACATTGACCTAAACATATGACCTTGAGTATGGTTGTAACAGAAAGAGCTTGACACAAGCAATATAAGAATTAAGGCTCTATCACTAACAAATCAACAGCCAATGGCCAATGTTAAAGTGTTTGTGTTGAAAAATAGTGACCTTAAATATTGACATTGACCTTGACAGACGACCTTGACTTTAGTACTCACAGAAAGATCTTTTCGCAAACAATGCACATTTGAAATAGCTAGGTTCTATCCCTTACCAATCCAAAGTTATGGCCAATGTTAAAATTTTTATTTTCACCAATTTGACCTTAAAAATTTATCATGACCTTGACATCTGACCTTGAGATTGGTATCAACAGAAAGGTCTTGTCCAAAGCAATCATCATGTGAAATATATATGCTCTATCACTTAGCATTCAAAAGTTATGGCCAATTTTAATGTTTTGCTTCAATTAAACGGTTAAACAGAGTAATAAACAGACAGACATACAGGACAAAAACAATATGCCCCGATCTATCGATGTAGGGGCATTAAAAACATATAGTCAATAATAGATCGCAAATAAATTCATTTAATTCTGTAGCAAAATGCCTCTCACCATAACAGTAAAAATGGTATCCTATGATATGTCAGCAAAAGTGATTAATTGTCATATCGGATCGTTTTGTAGTAAATTACGTTTAAAGGGGGGGGGGGGGGTGCTTGTAGCCTATCCATTCCGCTGTAAGTAGCTGAGGCCTCGTTTACTTCAAAGCTATTTTCTGAAACTATGTGTATGGAGTTTTAAGAAAGGAAAGAGTATTACTAAAACCACAATGGCCGAAAGCACATTGGTGTAACTTTACGTAAATACATAGATCAACGTCAGCCCGACACAGAAAAAAAATAATTAGTGCAAAATAGGAGCGGAAAAACTGGGTTTATTTACCGTAAATATGGCACGCAAATTAATCTACCTTGTAGGTTTTATGTGCTGCTAGTAGATTAAGAAGTAAAGAATAAAAAAATACTAGTAAAAAACCTGGTCATTTTACTGTGAAGCCAAATTAAGTCGAATTTTGACATAAGGTCTTTGACCTTTTTCAACAGATGATTGTATAGACCGTTTGACTTCCATATGGACCAACCTTTTCATCAAATACATAAAATTGCGTATGAATGAATGATTTGTATGTGGTAAAATATTAATTTCAGCTAAATACTATTCCAAAACATATTCTTTTAAAATGAAATGATTTCAAAATAATGTTTTTGTCTATCTAGTTAAGGTTAATATTTTCGCATTTTCCGCTCTTTAACACGATGGGAGATGGAGGTTGTGTAGTAGTAACAAAATACAAACATATAGTAAAAACACGTGGTTTAATACTTAACATTTGGCAGATGAAATGTCCATTAATCCTTTCTTGGACATGCTATTTAGCATATCGACGGTCATGTCATCTTAAACTTCAATATCACGGGATTTTTACCATTTTTACTCGCCTTCTTATCAAGTTTTCCTCGTGAAATTCCCAACGACTTCGTTAAAGAATGCTTTTTGATTGGTCCTAACCTGTGAATATGGGGTTCATCTCAGAATAGTTAAAAACAATTATCAATTTTCTGGCAAAACGGTTTCTGAACAAAGAGAGAATATATTCAGATTTGATATCCAAATGTAGTAAAAATCATAGACAAACTTTACTTATAAAATACTCGATTTTATACTTAAACAACTCACTCAAAATCTCTGACTCGGCCCCTATGCAAATCAGTACTATTTTTGGTTATACAAGTCGCTGTTCCATTTAATACAGACACTAGTAGGTATGAAAGGCTGAAAGTTAACATGTAGACGGACGGGCAAAATCATTATTTTACATTCAAAAATTCCGAAAAACAAAACTCGTCATGGTATTAGTCTGAAAATATGATATGACAAGAAAAAAAATACACTTCATTAATTCATTTCTGATGTTTTCGTGGAAATGTTGGTCCATATAGAAGTCAAACGGACTATATTTGTAAGATGATGTGGCGTCGTTGACCGTATTTGATATTGTAACACATGATGCACTTTGAAATAGCTCTGCATACTCGGATAAAGTTTGAGACCAAATGTCATTTTATTTGATTAGAATAATGAGTCACTGAAACAATATATATATTTTGTTCCATTTTTTATGAATATGCTGTGTGTTTTGGCGATCTATTTCCTGGTATCTTGAACTGTTTTATATAAATACAGGATATGAACTATTGTTTTTTTTCAAATTCCTTCTGTTCACACTTTACTTTTATGACTCTAATAAAGACTGAAGCTAATACAAAGGATACTTGGACTCTATCTTTTTGTGTTTTCTATTGTGGGTACTCATTGGAATCATCTCGACGTTAGTCCAATTGGTACCGAAGCGTTCATTGTAACATAAAAATCTAAAATACCCCATGTTATCCTAGCTCTGGTTTTCGTATCGCAAAAGAAAGAAAGAAAAAAAAGTTTTAAAAAGATATACATGGTAATAAAGACAAAACAAATATCTCAAATATTTAACCGACGTTTGTGTTTCGCTTTTTGTCACAAATGTTTTGCTTTCTAATTACTGGTGTTAACCTTGGCGAGATAAGCCCATACGATTGAATACGTGTAGACGACATTAATGATGAATCAAACACACTGTCCGGATTATGTAATAGACCTTCTCTGGTTTGGAAAGGAAGGGGTAGATGAAAAGCAATGTCATTACTTAGCCAGGGTTTAAAAAGGCTTCAACTATTACATTCATTCACATATTTCAGCCCTGTGTTTAGAGTACAAAAGCGCTTGCTGCTAACAATTGTTTTAGCGAGCGGTCAATCTTGAACGCTTTCCAAAAATGGCCGGTTGCTAAGTAACAAAAGTAACTCAATTAAAAGCTTAATGCCTAAAATACCACCAGAGAACATATTTAGATATTTGCAATGAAGTAAAAAAATGTTAGGCATAGATCCCGCTCTTATGGGAACTTGGGCCAGTTTCATCAAATCATTTAAGACGTATTTTTGTTCTACCGATGGCATTCGAAATAGTAACAACAATAACCATCTTATATATGTATTGATAGATTGGTGATACGTGATTTTTGTCCTAAATGTACGGTAAGTCATCGGTAGGACAAAAATACGTCTTAAATAGTTTGATGAAACTGGCCCCTGGTTTACTAAAAATCTTACGATCATTTTTTGCTTAAGCCAAAAATTAAAGATGCTTCTACAGTAGTAACTAAAAATGGAATTCTGTCATACATCATTTCATTGGATTCCAATGAGAAATTCCAAGGCAGAATCTTACAGTGAATGAAACCATATACGACTTTTGACTTACGATTAATTTTGTCGTAAGACGGTTAGTAAAACGGGCCCCAGAGGATTAAATGTTCACAGAAAACTAAGATCACAAGATTTTCGTGAAAATCGACAATTGGTAGGGTTTGTTTTATCCACCATTTTTGTTCGCTTTGCATGTCACTTCATGACGTTGCTAGCCGATTATCGCAAGCGCCCTAAGCAAGCACGCCGTATAGAAAAGCAATTGCTAACGTTCGCAAACGCTTTGCTCTCCAGAAACGGTTTCAGATCATGGTACTCCCAAACAAATAACAGTGTACCCTATTGGCAGAAATAAAGAAATTGTCATGAACGGAGCGCTGTCGAGAGATTTAGAGTCGTTGTGGATGGGTTGAGTGTCTACGAGCATGTTCACGTCATCAAATCATACAGTGCAAATCAAACACCTCACAGCAGATCAATTGAGATAACCATTTGTATTTAGATAAACAAATACAGCTTTCCGCGTGTTTCACAAAGGTTTGAAAAGTTTATTTTAAATATCAACACTTTAAATAAATTTGTCTTGCAATAATTAGGCCCACACGCGTCGAGTTTGGAAAAAGAAAGATAATATACCTACTTGAAGAAGATACATTTGAAAAGATATCCTAAACGTTCAAACGTTCTAAAATATGAATAATATAAAGATACAGACAAATGACATTTCTTTGGGTAATTCTTGTATAATCAACATCTAGTAAAAACTGGTATTTTTGCACACTTTTCTGTTTTTCTTTTTTTCCGTCGCCCTCTTTCTGTCTCTCTATCTCTCTCTCTCTGTCTGCCTCTGTCTCTCTCTGTCTGTCATTGTCTCTGTCTCTCTCATTGTCTCTGTCTCCCCCTCTCTCTCTCACTTTCTCTCTCTCTCTCTCTCTGTTTCTCTCTCTCTCTCTCTCTCTCTCTCTCTCTCTCTCTCTCTCTCTCTCTCTCTCTCTCTCTCTCTCTCTCTCTCTCTCTCTCTCTCTCTCTCTCTCTCTCTCTCTCTCTCTCTCTCTCTCTCTCTCTCTCTCTCTCTCTCTTTCTCTCTCAAAATTACAAAAGGTAATTTTTGTTCAATATTTTATTTCGTGTTTAACAAATCAAGTTATCTATGTAATTTAAAACTCACAAAACCCTCTGTGCAGTTAATTCAAACAAATGCCAGTTTCTTCCGTCCCGGGAATCGGTTTCCTTGCAACACATTTTTCATCACTAAGACTTAATGACATCTATATATTTTTATACAATCTGGTTGTACCATGGGTGATGAACGTTCTACTTATATCATCTAAAGGTAATTTCATTATCCCTTTTCTTGCTTAGATGACTCATTTCTAGAATTCAGAATGAATTTTACAAAAACTCATCGACATGAATTCCCTTTATTATGTGGACAACGTTTTTTCCATTCGAGTACAGGCCGTTTAATTGCCCGCTTATTGCCAAACACTATGTTTTGGTCCATTTAGTTTATTGTTTTTGCACATGTTGTTTGTTTTTCGGTTAAATAGTTTAAGATAATGAACAATGTATCCATCGCCTTTAAGTAAATAAGCTATTTCTCATTGTTTTTATTACACGAAGCCGAATATATTAATATAACGAAGCATAATAAAATCTACCACCAGCTAGGAATCAATGATGCTTGACGTGGATGAGGAACACATTTTTTTTTTAAAAAAAAAAAATCATGACTTTACACCAAAATTGGTAGCAACTCACATGTTACCATTTTCGGTGTAAAATTACACCTTTCACTCAGTTGGACTCGTAACACGCAAAATTAAGATCTGATAAGCTGGTGAAACGAGAATAACATTCCGACAACAAGAAGGAAACATTAAACCTTAATGAAAACTAAGCACAACAAGTGGTGTAAGCACTCCGCCAAGTAATTGGCAAAGTAACTGTTAAAACGGGGAAAAGGATCATCTTGATCATAGAAGATCAAAGATATTTCACCTTCATTTTTATGGAGTCAAATTGTATTGTAAGATTCTTCGACCGTCTTTGTCTCTCCCTAAGATATAAGACATATCAAGTATGGCAATAATTTCTGGCTATCCGTCGCGTTTGAATTAAAATCTCCTTGAGCGTCATTTCGAATTAACTAACGAAAGCCCTTGGATAGAACCAATCCTTGCCAGTGCTTTCGTACTTTAATACCATTGTTTCTTGCGAAGATCGATGAAAATTAAAAATGTGCTTCTCTGTGAGAAAACTCACCACATGAGTTTGAAAAACCAGAGCCATCAACCAGCCACGCATGTACTGTCCCTTGATCAGAGTCTATATTTTCGCTAGATGAATAGTACACGTACTCTAGTTTCTCATTCTGAATAATCACGCCCCTCGTCATACCCTGTGGTTGTATACATGTACGCTGGCTTAGGAAGACCGGGGTCTAAGATTATAAAATATTTGATGATACTTAACTCTTTGGCCCTGATCAGATTTTACTTTGTTGGAATCCTCAAAGCGGGGATCGAATGAAGGTTACGGAAAATTGTCCTGTCCTGCATTCAGGATCACAAAACGGTGCGAACAGTGAGCCAATTTTACCCCGCTTTGCACGTGCACTTGCGTGCAAAGCGGGAAATAATTGGCTAACATTTCGCACTGTTTTGTGATCCTGAATGCAGGGCTGGTTTAAAGAGACTCACAGTTACATTGTTGGTGGACGACCATGATATTGTACCAAACAGCTTATTCTAGGTTAATTCAATAGAGACTTTATTCTTGTCGTCCTTTGGCAATATCACTCCATCTTTATTACGACTGTACAACAGGTGAAGTATTGACTTTCAGCACTGACAACTAATCCTTTGTGAAGAAAGGTGTAAATGATTTATTCTCTCCTCTGCACCGCATATCTTCCCGTTTGATACCCAATTAGCTTCGCTAGCATTGTTATGCCAGTCAACTTAGAGTTCAGGTAACATAGTCGTGACAGGACTATAGAATTGTTGGGGGATATAAGCGCAATCAATTAAGAAAAATGAAAACCCAATGTTCATCATTACAGTGATTCTTAAACTTCGTGAAAAAGTCTTCGTATCTACATAGTGTTTTTCTTTGTGTCCTTTTTCTTGAAAAAGAGCAAATACCATCTTTATTTCCTTTCTTGGGTTAAATATGAACTAGAAATATTTCAGTTCTGTAACGAAGTAATCTGCTCATAACGCATGCCTCTATATTTCTTACTTACAAGGGTTGACCAATAAAAAACCATGGACATTTTGAGCGAAAATCTGTGAGTATATTGTTTCATATCTTCGCGTATAATATTCAAAATTTCGTTGAAAAATATCTAAAATCGACAGACTTACAACCAATGGTATGAAGACATGTACAGCGAATCACTGCAAATCACCGCTCTTCAAACTTTCAAACGACGTCCTGACGTAATTACTTACGAATTTTGTTTCTAAGCGCGACTCTGGTTTTGTCACTATTTGCTTACGATAATGCAATAAATCACTTCCTAAATACAAGATAGTTCATTTTCTTCTGAAAGATCTTGAGTAAACAAACTTACTGCTTATCAAAACAGGTAAATTATTTTCTTGTTTCTAGCCATCCAATTACAGAGAAGACTGCAACACTATTTTATGTAAATAAGACATTTTTGAAATTTTGACGTAAAATAGCGTAAACCGCTTTACTCATGTTGATTCTTATATCAAACAGGAAACGCATAATCACACGTCTAAATGACGTTTATGAATATGAAAAATGTCTATCTCGTGATATCCTTTCTAAAGATATCGGACAAATACCAAGGAAAAAACAATGCTTAAAACCTATAAAATTCGTAATAAAATTTAGTTGCGGCGGTCCTGTCTACCGTATGTAGAGGTAAAGTAATCTTACCGTAAAAAGTTGAATTCATGGCTCACCGCACAAAATCTACCTATAGTGTTGGTACAGACGAGTCAATTTCAAAAAAAATTGTTCCTGCTTTTGTGCGACTGTGAGAGGGGATTTCATTTTATTTCCAGTCAAAAACATAAATTGCATACAAGAAATTGGAAAACTATGATTTTTCACCCGCATCTAACGATTATTAAAAAGGATACTCAATGAATGTATTGATTCACTTTTACGTGGTTGAGGGTGACCAAATACAGTAAAATGCATGGGCGATAACGAGTTAATAATAATAATAATAATAATAATAATAATAATAATAATAATAATAATAATAATAATAATGATAATAATAATAATAATAATACTAATGATAATAATTTCTTTAATAAGAGAAGGTAGCTCACTAAGTTAACATCATGCACACATAAATGAATCCAAAAACGTATTTACAATGAGGCCTTCTGCGAAAAAGAGGCCCCGGGTTCGATCCCCGACGGCGGCACTCATTCTTTCCCATAGTTTGTCTCACCAATGGGTTGATAATCGTAGACCTATGTGAGATAGTAGCTGGAGGCTAGGAAAGGATGTAATGGTTGTAATGGTGAGAGAAATACCAGGAATCCATTGTTAGGTGCTCCAGCCGCCGTGATATAACTGAAATAATGTTGAAAGCTGCGTTAAACTCCATTCAATCAATCAATCTGTGAAAAAGAAAGTAATGAAACGGTAATTGATTAACAGAGCTTACACGTGCACTCCAACTTCACGATTGAATTACGCAGGTTAGTCGTGTTTTGCCGAAGGGAAATGCCCGATATTTTATTTATTTAAATATAAAATAAATATAAAAAAAAAAAAAATATTTTAATTACAAAGGCCAGGTTGAGGTCAACATGCTTCCACTATATATGCTCAATAGTAACCCTTCCCATGAATTCGTCAATGTTTCTCGGTTTATTGAAAAACATTCATTAGAGTTGATTTCAACAGAATGTGAGTGTTAGTACTCTGGAAAGTTAATGAATGGTTATATCTATCTGTTTATGTCATTGTTTATTTCTCCCAGGAATAAGCAAGCACGAGCCAAAACGTAAATATTACTAAACCATGTAATTGACTCTATCAAAATAGTGCTTACATGAACATTACCGACCCTTTCACAGATCTCAATATCCATAGATGTTGTGAAACATTGTTGACTTGTCACTCATTATTTTTCGTCAACTTTCGTTAATAGCCACGAGGTAATTAAAAGAATTTTATTTTAAGATCAAATGAAATACTGCAATTGTTATAATTGGTCCGCAGTGGTCTAAATCGTTCGCCTATCAAAGTCATTGAACTGACAGACCCGGTTCGACTTCGCACGCAGTCGGAAACAGTAAATTTATTTTCCGAATTAATTTAACTTGAATTATATTATTATTGAATAAAGGGGCAGCAGGTAAGTGACTAAATTGAATTTTTTTGTTCATGACATTTTAAAGTCAATGATATTTTTAGGAATTTTTGTTACTCAATAGAAAATCAGACATAGACAGAAATCGGGAAAAGTGGATTGTGATAAATCTAACCTATCATTTTCTTACAAAATATTAAATCATAGCCATTAAAAGTTTTAAAAAGGGGGGGATTCGATCTTCGGACCTCTGTATTGTAGAATCCTGGCCTTACACCTTTAGTTATATCTGGTAAATCATCACAACAGGGTATATTGCGTTTCTGAAAGTACTCTTTATGTTTCATTAATCTATATAAGGAAGTAGGTTCCGAATATCAATTAAGGTCTACAGGAATATTGGATGAGCGACGGATCAACAATGTTTCACATTACCACGAATAATTATTTTCACTAAATAGTTAAAGTTATTGTTCACAAATGGCCAAGAAAGTTAAAGTTTAAAAGTTTACAGTGTCCATTGTAATAATTTTGTCCCACCAAGCTTCTTGCGGGTAAAAGTCGATAGTATTTTGTCTAGAAATGATTAATTCAAATAAGCTTCCAAACTCCTTAATAATTTTGTATTACATTAAAAAAGGGTCTGTAAACGTTAGATCATATAATCCGTTCAGAAAGACATTGTACTATATATATTTAGCAGTTATTTATAGTTTCTTTAATTTTAATTGAGTTGATTGTATTGTAACGTTACAGAGTAAAAGTGTTGCCATAATTAGAAAAGGCTCTACAGACTCCAGGTATCAATTCAGATAAGACAATCTGATTTCACACAAGAATTGATATGGTGTCGAGATTTGCCATTTTACATTTTCTTCTCTGGTGAGAGAACTGTACATATATTGCATTGCAGAGTTTTGCATAGTATTTCCATACAAATGTTAAGATTTAAACGTATGCAAGACTGTTGCGTCAACGTTACTTATCGCCACGCCAGTAACGTCTTGACGGACGGTAAAATAGTTTTTTTTGTAATGGCTTGTTTAGCTTAAACGGTACTACAACCGAAAAGATAAGTTTTCCATAGATCTTGAAGGTTAATTTGACACTGTTAAAGTTTTAGTTCTCCTAAAGTTGCATTATTTATGTAAACTTGTAATTCCTATTTTATTTTATGTTAGTGTAAGCCATAAGAAATGATTTAAATGGGATCGGAAAACGATCGTTTATCGGCCCAGTGCTGAACGAGAAACTGACATAAAAACAACCGTGCATCCGATCTGAAACTGTTTGAGTGCCTTGATTTTTTTCCCCAATAGGTCTTGGTCAAAAGACTCTTAGAATATCACATTTTTTTCGTAACATTACCTCAAGTAGATTTCGTATTTTTCAAATTTTAAATTGCAAACTTGCTTTTGTAACTGAGTACAAAAATTATATTTTTTCTCAAACACAATAAACGACAAATCTGTCTCGGAAGCAGCCGACAGAGTCTCATTTGCTGACACCGATAAGCACTACCAACTTCAGATTATTTTACTACTCTTCTATATATTTAGAATTATCTTGAGACACAACAAATTCAAATGTATTTTCTTATATCAATATGTTGTATTTGGGACCAGAGGCTTATATTTACGTAAATAAACATTCTTCTGATCTCTCTTGTCATGTGAAATTATCCGGACAATACAACACGTAATTTAACCTACAGAAATACAGTACGCCCCCTACCTGAATTCCACACATCCATGACTCGGAGATGTCCAGTTGATAGCAACTTCTTTCTTCTGATCGAGATAGTGATGGACAATTAGTGAACCTTTACAATTCTTCTCCTCATACACGTGATGTGTAGGTGTCTGAAGTTACAAACATATCAGGAGTCATTTGCTGTATAAGGTTGGAAGCGTCTGATTTGTCTTGAAAGACTCATTTATATAGTTACAGAATAAGTCGCATGCAATATCAAAGGTTACTAAAGTGTAATATATAATCCTACTACTCCAATTCGATACCATTCTTAATTCGCCCATCAGATTCAAATTGTTTCATTCCGAAATCATTAAAAAATTATTCACAAAATCGTATGTGTACTGGGCAAAAGAAAGAGAAAAAAAGAGTACCCGCATTTCTTTAAAAGTACGTACAGGAATTCTATGGGATATATTGCAAATCACGTTCTGACCACTTGGAAATGAATTTGAATAGTTTGGTGTGATTTGAAGAAGGCGCTACCATTTTTTTTTTGCGTTGACGTAAGCCCTGGGTCGTTTTAAAAATCGCAGACTCTTGATTAAATATTCATTTCATTTTCCTAGCATTTTATGCTTGTCAAATAAAAAAAATGGGCGTAATGTCTCCTGGATTGATAAGACAATTTGATATATTCTACTGCTTCTAGCCAATATTGCGCCAGATGAAAACAAACAAACATAAAACATCTTAAGCAGTTTTAAATCCCAAATTTACCAAATTATGTTCTTTGTCAATATAACTAATCCAAAATTCTTTCTGTAGTTCTTAGCTGACAACAGAACAACATTTGCATTGCTACGTTACGTTAACGTTTCCTTTTGCTCATTGGACAGGCTCGTTTGAGTCTCAATGAAAATCGCTCGCTGTTAACCCGGTAAGACTTTATTGGCAATTGGCTAGGTTTTAAAGTTTGTGACGTTTTTAAAGGTGAAACATTCATTTTGCTTCCATTTGAAAAGATGGTAAGGAAGCGTGTAAGCAAAAGCGTCAACGTTAATGAGCGAATTATTTATTCCTGTCTATATATGGCTTTATTTCTTAGCTCAACTTTTGTCATTTAATGTATATAATTATGTCAGTTTGAATAACATTGGATCAAACAGTACTATGCATATAGGTTTAGTTTCTGTTTATATGCCCCGACATCGTGTATGTCGCGTCTTGTCGGTTTCCTTTTAATTACAAATAGCATATTACGACATTGAATTGTTACACGGTATGTACACAAAATTCTTGCATTTAAGGCCTGTTCCCGAACTAAACTTGTCTTCATTACAATTGGACCATGAGGGCCCTAAATCGCTCACCTGATATTTCCAGTAAATTATCATTAAGACTCCATTCCCTATGATATGGCATGAACCTTCCCATTTTCAACAAAGTTCATTCTTGTGACCTGGCAAACATTTTGATCAAGTTTCATGAAGATTGGACTATATTTGTGGCGTTTGGAGCTCTTATGCGAAAATTGTCATAAAGGCCCTTTTTCCTGTGATATGGCATGGATACTTCCCATCTTCAAATGAGTCTATCCTCATGACCTAACAAACATTCTGACAAAGTTTCATGATGATTGGATCATATTTGTGGCTTCAGAGAGTAAACAAAAAAATGTCATTAAGTACCTTTTCCCGTGATATGGCACCGATCCTTCCAATTTTCAATAGACTTCATCCTCATGCCCTAACAAACATTCTGACCAAGTTTCATGAAAATTGGACCATATTAGAGGCTTCTAGAGTGTAAACAAGAAATTTGTCATTAAGACCCCTTTTCCCGTGATATGGCACCGATCCATTCCAATTTAGCAATTTTGACAAGGGACCACCCATGGAATATTTCTGCCAAGTTTGGTTGATTTTGACTCGCAAGTTTAGGAGGAGATGTCGTTTAAAGAAATTGTTGACAAAATTGTCATTAAGGCCCCTTTTCCATGATATAGCACGGATCCTTCCCATTTTCAATAGACTTCATCATCATGACCTAACAAACATTTGGACTAAGTTTCATGAAGATTAGACCATATTTGTGGCTTCTAGAGTGTAAACAAGAAAATTGTCATTTAGGCCCATTTTCCCGTGATATGGCACGGATCCTTTCCATTTGAGCAATTTTCATAAGGGACCATCCAAGGAATATTTCTGCTAAGTTTGGTTAATTTTGACCCATAAGTTTAGGAGGAGATGTCGTTTAAAGAAAAAGATGACGCCGTGACGGACAGACGGACGCCGGACAACGATCGATCACAATAGCTCCCTTCAGCACTTCGTGCTCAGGTGAGCTAAAAAGACAAATATGCCTCTCTAGTTTGATAACAATGACATTCCAGCAACGTACATCGATTGAGATAAATCTTGCGCTTTCAAAAAGAATCCTAAAAACCTGTCTTTTTAAATTCGTAAACCTAATCTTGAGGCATAGCAAATGGATGCCAAGAAAGGATTGAATGACAGTAATGGTGCGATGGCAAGATTCGAATGGTACTACCAATTTGGTAGATTCTCATTCTTCCACATTCGAATTTTTATCTTGGTCATCTCAAATACTTTCAAAACACATGTATTTCTTAATGATATTTTGAAATATAGATAAAACTTCCCATGTAGGAAATTTCAAATTAATTTGATGTAAGCTAGCGACGAGCTGCAGCTTACAATTCAAAGGTCTTGGTTTCGGTTATTGATACTCCGTAGCATCATTTTCTCTGATTTCTTAATGATTTTTTTTAGATCCCATCGAAACAGAATTACTTATTTCAATCATTATGAAGCCAAAAAGATTTCATTAACAATTTCATTTTAATCGAACGTCTTTTATTGATTATACTGAGCCAGTGTATGAACTTTTGGACTATACCTCGAATTTTTAACAGTCCTTCTTTTTCCCATTTATTTAACGGTGATTAATTTTCGGGTTTTCCATTTTGGATTACAGTATTTTTTCCCCACCAATTAACAAATTCCGAATCCTGAAAATTTGACACTTATGTATATAGGTATTAGCCGATTTCCGGTAAATTATATTGTATTTTGCGAAAATTTAATTTTCATCGAACTGCTTGCTCTAAATGGCCCTATCTAGTGAGAATATGTGCAAAAGCAAGAATCTATATGTTATTAGCCAAATATATCAAAGGTGCTTTGAAACTTGGGATATTTAAAAAAAAGCAACGAAGCGTTTTGCCAACCGACCATGGGATTACTGAATACAAAAAACTCATGACATGATGTTTAATTATTTCGTTTATTGGCAATGAAATCAGGCAAATTGTGAGTAAACAAACGCAATCCTGTCTGGCTTGGCAGACGTCACAATTAATTGCAGCAATACGGCTAACAGCCGACATTCGTCTGATATTATTTTCTATTTTTTGCAAGTTGTTCTAATTTCTTATATATAATCGGTGCCAAGTAAAATTTCATGAATGATATTGTCTAACCTCCTCGAGCATATACAATAAGCTGCCTTTTGATTTTTTTAAGCCAGTCTTTTCTGATATAAAGTTTTGTTTAGAGCTTATGGATTTGTAACGCCTTTTCCTCATGGACTAAAGTTTTTTTTCTTCTTTTGATATCGTTGAATTGGTATCTTGTAGAATATATCTCTTAGTTGTTTACTTACTTAAGAACCTCGTGCATTTGACAACGAGGGAATTTTAGAAAGATTTCGAAATAAAATTCAATCATTTTGATGAGCAAATTTTACATAATATCAAAAATAAAATATTCTTTCACTTGCCTTTCATAAAATGTAGGTACTGTACTATGAAAATATATGTGTGTCCTTTGGACCATTCAGACACTCCAAATCAACACTTGAAGATTATTTCCGTGAAATGCTTGGAGCGCTTTTAATGCAGTTTTTGACTGTTAAGGGCTGTTTTGGAGCGATTTGAATGCAGTTTTCGACTGTCTAAAGTGGTTTTGGACCGATTTAAATGCCGTTTTCGACTTTAAAAGGTGGTTTTGGAGCGTCTGAATATAGTTTTCGACTGTTTAAGGTGGTTTCGGAACGATTTGAGTGTGTGATAAGAATACCATGTCTGAAGCGCCGAGCGAATTAGAGTGTTTGTGTGGAGTGAGAGTCAATTTTACGCCACTCGTGGCCATAGATTTTATAGACACGTATGATAAGATAATTTTGAACTTAGTCATCGTTCTAGAACACGTTCTTATTACATTTTATTCCAAACTGTCCTATGTTAAATTAGTTACAACCATCTAATGGGAGTGACCTTCAACATTTAGACTTTAGATTTGGTGTGCAGATACGCTTTACTATAAAAGGTAATCTATATGTTTAGTTATACATTTACTCACCGAAAAGTGTCCTGCTGGAATGGATTCATTTTTGGCTCCGGCTGGTACAGCAACTAGCATAACACCTAGAAAGTCGGGCTCTTTGGCTCGAACATCTGTATTCTTTATAACCACTGAAAGGAAAAGAAATAGATGCATATTATTTTACTACTGGATGGTACCAACACCTACTGGTCACCATTGGAAGGGTTGATGACTACATTACTTATGTGATATTTTAACCTCTTTGAATTTAGGCCAAAAATAGATGTTGTCGTCTGGTTTACAAAGCACAAGACATCAATTTCATAGACCATATACGAAAGTTCAAACTCTTTTTCAATGTTCTAGAAAACATCGCAGATGAAAATTACCGGCTTATTTTCAGTTTAAAGGAATCTACCATGCCATATCTAATAACCACTATTTCAAATAACAACTTTAAAGGCAAAACTGCAAGAATAAGTCTGCAGATTTATTGATAAACTTATATCAATGTAGTTTTATTTCCTATATCTTTTATGTTTTAAAGTTCGATAAGTGTTAAAAATGTGGAACGCCCAAGAATTCAAAGCATTTGGACTGTTTAAATTGTAGTCGTACGTCATGGAGCATGACACTCAATGTTTGAACGTACCCATTTTATTTCTTAAACACTTTAATTTGCCTATTTAACCAAAACCTCTTCCAAATTTTGAAAACATAGCTGCCCAGTAACCAGTGGAGTTATGCAATGTTTTCCTACCATTTAAAGACTATTGAATAAAACTTAAAGGTATCATAGATGGCAAAGTAGGGCCATCAAATGATTTATCATGTCACTACAAAAGATCCAAATGTTTGAAATTCCAGAAATGCAAATTTACAAAGGGTTAGGATTTTCGAATTTTACATACTTGCTGTATTTCTATGTATATATCGATGACTTAGTGCAGAAACATAGCACGTGTCTGACTGTTTTCACTGTTCACTGTTTTTCGCATTTAACCATAGATATAAACATCTTCAATTTACAGTTCTTTTCTCAAAGTATTGTGATATATCCTTTTGATTATAGTTCCATATCAACGTTTAAACTATACTGAACAAAACAAGAAACGTCGCACTATCTAGACCGGAAGGACAAATGCAAAAATTAAGAGACATCTGATTTTTTTTCTGGTGACATTGAATTCAATTTGACTCTAAGTTTTATTTAAAATTCCCATTTGGTCAAATTTTTGCCTGACTGATTAAATGGGTTGTGCATGGCGTTGATACTCTCTGCATTCATTCGGAACATCACTCGGCTATCACTCGTAAACTGCAACAGACCTCGGATGTTTGTAAGGCGGATGGGTAGACAACAAGACAACAACGGCAACGTTGCGTGAACTTATGCACAGTGTTGATTGGTTTTTAAATTCATGTTGGTATCTAAGCACAATGTAAGAACGCAGATATTTTGTCAGGAATAATGAAGCTATTTGTAAAATAATATAAAAGAGATCATAAAAGGTACAAAAATCATTATTTCATTATCATATTACATAGGGAGAACGGTAATTTCACACTAAAGCTACATTAAATGTAGTTAAATATCCCGTTTACGAGTGAATGCACGTTAAGTTCAATTGGTTCTGTCGTTCACTTGTGAACCTTAATCTTATAGTTACCGCGTGATTACATAGACTGTTCGAAGTCTGTTTACATCAAATATTTTCCTTGTATAACGCATTATTATAAATGTTGTGTTTAAATAACTTCAGTGCATATCGGATGTGCTTTCATAAAAGAGAATGTGACCCGTCACGGAGAAATGTAAAATCTGGAAACTGTAGAATAAATAATTGAACAAGAGACTGGGTCCAGTAGAGATTAATCAATGATCACGGTTTAAGAATAATCATATAGGAATATAGAATGACAATTCTATATTCAGGAGATAAACAGAAAGCGACAAGTAACACATTTCTTTACACATTACCTAATTGGCCCCTTTTCGTCTGGTAGGTCACACATTTTCCAAAAGTAAAATTGTTGATTCAGAAATTGCTTTAATAATAATCATGTCAAATCATGTCTAAACCAACCTTAGCAACAATTACACACATATGCGAGACAAAATATACACTGACCAGCCTATCTATCAGTATAACTTGATCAGTTTTTTACAATGAGCTCAAGTTTTAACTATACAAGTATCGTCAACTAAATACAGACACAATTGTATAGACTAAATGACGTGAGGATGTCAGCTTGAACATTGTCTAATGATCAGTCTAATGTATGTATCAACCGACATACTCAAAAGCATGTGCATCGACCAAGCATAAAGACTCGAAATCTGACCCGACTATTCTGGCCCGTGCTTCGGGAAAAGTAGGTTAGTTCGATTGCTTTGACAATAACCTTTGAAGCTCCTACCAGCGCACCAAGACCTTACAAGCAGCCTAATTTTACTCAATGAAACCGAGAATTACTGAATTATTGAATTTTTCAGGCTTAATTACGCATTCTGCTAGAAATATTGTGGTTTTTTTTTATGTTTTTAAGAGTATTGTTAACTCCCATCACCGAAGAACTGGCGTGTAAACATCCGTTAAGATGACCTCATTAAAAGAGTGATCACAAATGGAAGACAACAGTAGATATGTAAAAAATGCAAGTCTTAAACTACGATGTTGATTCTAGTGCCGAATTGTAAAGAAAACAATAGTGAAATAGGGCCACACAAACAAACATGTTCTCTCTGAATCTGCAAGACAATTGCATATGTCTCAAACCTATATAGGTTGCACTTTTTAACCCATTTTTATGAAGATTATGTGTAAGAGAACTAAAAGCAAACTGTCTCGACCCACCAAATCCTACCGCATGTTGGTCTAATCATAGGAATTGAGAGATTCTATTGTGAAACTACGCCAAAACCAATATTTACTGATGTGCATCTCAACAAGCTGATGTTTAGATTGAAAAGATCAAAAACTAGATCTTTTAATAGAAGATAAATTCTTCAGAAGATTTGTACTGTTTGAGATATCAGTCTATTTATCTAGTTATATTGAGATCGACACGCCAGGATTCTAATAGATACATTCACTCTATTGAAAACTAGCTCACAGGAATCCAGTGTAATTCTCAATGTCATATTGGGCTATTGAATTATACAGCCGAAGAATGAATTGTAACATTTATATTTTGACTCCAGGATAACACAAAAAAGGTCGAAAACTTTTATTTCCGCCGTGGTCCTACCTCATACCAGATCTTAGAGAGAGAGAAAGTGACAATGGGTTCTTATCGCTGCTACCCGCTTTTACAGCTGAGTAAAGTGTTCTGCCTTAATTCTGTACCCGCCTCCAGTCGAACCCGCAGTCACCAGATTACGAGCCGAGCACGCTAACCGCACAGCCAAAGAGCCAGACTCATTAAATATGATTTCACCAGCGGCTTTGTCCCAACAATTGGAGAACATACTATCACTTAAACGCCCACTAGTTTGATTATAATAAATCTCGGGCGACAAAACTGGAGAGGAGTTAGATTTATGTAAAGTCGTGGAACTTCTCTATTCAATTAACCCATTCCACCAAAATCGCACTTTTTACGCCCCTATAAAAATAATAGGAATACATTGTAGAAAAAAGGAATTATCTTGTAAGAAGAATTTTCCTCATAGTCAACAACGTTTTCTTACCCAGGAAGGCAACATTTTATCAACTGATAATAGTCATTTGCAACTTCTGTGAAATTTGACCAGTCTAAAATATGTTGTCGTTCTCTACCAAATATGAGATAGATTTTAATTGTTTAATGGAAAAATGACCGATCTGTATCATATTTAAATGAGAATTTTGATTGAGCTCACAGGAATCCATTGCCTCTTACATACTTAGCTATATTTCAACTAAAAACTTTGTAAAATTCCGTATGCAAATGTGTCGAAAAGATATGACCCATACTAGAACCAGTAAAAGGTCATGGTTGTTTTTTTTAGGATAAGTTTTTCTGTCTTTAATGAGCTTAAAATTTGAAACAAAAACTACAACCAATTTAAACTCAAACTTCTCTAAAACATAACTTTATCTAATCTATCTATATATTACTAATATCAGAACTACTAATTTATTTTTATTCTACTTTCTGATAGTGGACCCGTTATAGTTCCAAAACATTTCGGGACTCATGGTTTTTCACAATGTTAAACGAGGTTTTCAATTTAATCATTTGGGAACATCGGTTAACACTATTAAAGATCGCGACTTCCGAAACGTTGTGGATCTATTACTGGTCTTCTACTTTATATACAAACATTAAAATGTGAATAAAGTAATGACAGATAAGAGGCAGAATATGGCTAAAATCGTCTATCGTAGTACAGCCCATGCAGGGACCGTGTTGACAGGGATTTCAGCAACATAGTAAAGTTACAGGGTTATCACAGCTGTATCAACTATCAGCTACAGACTGGTTCATCGGGAAATACACTAGCCTTGTTCATATCGCGGGGTCGGTGTAGGAGCAGTTTGTCAACAATAGTAAATTGTAAATTGCACACTGAAGAGATATTCTTAAAGTTTAACTATTTTACTATTAAATTCAAAATTTGTTTAAAAATGTCAATTTTTGAGACATTTTAACCAATTTGACATAAGTTCACATAACAAGTAAAACATAGACAGTGAAGACTAATATCAGACTGGGTGTCTGTGCAGGTTGATCTTATTCAATACAAGTACACAACAGCATTATACCTTGAAGCTTGAGAAAACTTAATAGAAATAATATAAAATAAGTATATCTTTTTGAAGTTCTTCTTTTATTCCAGAATTTCCAAGAATAACAGCAAATGATAGGGTTATTTAGCGTTTAATCTTTGAAATAACTCAGAATTTTCTTCATAAAATTTCGGCAGATAGATCCCCATTGTGCTGACTAATTGACTTAATGACTATTTCAAGTGCACTTTATTACACAAACAAACTCTATGTAATTGTTGCAATCGAATTCCTGGCAATTCTAAGTTACAAATTTAGTATCGCACTTTTGATTCATCTCAATGGAACCAGGAGTTGTTCTGAAGTGATTTGAAGAAATTGGTTCACTTTCATTAACCCGTTCGTAAATTCCAAGGACCTGCTGTATTTATTTTGAAACGCTTCGTTATGTTTTTATTATGTTTTTTTTTCAGCAAAGTGTATTCATGTGGTGTGACTAAGTTTTTAGCATCTTTTAAAAAAAGCAAGTTAGAACAAAACATTCCCTTTTTATCTATGGCAACAAGCATGAAATATGTGGTGTACTCAAAATATTTTGTCCATGTTAGTACGATTTTATTTTACTTGTGTTCACCAAGATACGTGCATTCTGATTGTATGAAGATTTGGTTTCATTGATATATGAAAACAATTTTAAGTACACAGCCATAATGTAAATTTGCGTACAAAGTAGTCCCGTGAAAAATCTGCCTCATTTTGGAGAAATCTTTACATTTTTACTTCATGATATTCAAATATGAGACATGAAGAGAATATTTCTCGAATTCAATTGGGGTATGAAGCTAGAAATCTAATCACACTTCGCGTATTCATACAGTGTGATAAGGTTTTTAATTTCATATTTCTATGAATCAAATAAATACTTTCTTCTTCTCGTAATTGATTTTTGATTAAATCACGAAACCCGTTATTTAAAGACGAAGAAGTCAAGCTTTAAGCAAATGTGTGAAAATACGGGTTTTCTTTGACCTCGACAAGTAAATAAGTTGTTCGAAAAAGAATCTGTCTGTGAAATAAGTCTCGAGAAAAAGTTTTTTAAGGAAGAAAATCCTGAAAAATGTCGACTACCCTGTTTTACAAGCATGAGTCTATTTAATCTCTTAGATCTATTAAAGTATCACTTCAAGTTGTGTCCTGGTATTCATTTGTCGAAGGACAAGTGGCCTTACAAAAAATGTACTTGTCCGCGAGTAGTAAAGCCCGTGTCAGACTAGTCGGGAACGCTCCTACTATAAGTTCAATGATTTATAAGTTTTCACATTTTTGCATCATAATATTAAATCATGATATATGAAAAGAACATTTGTTGAATTCATAGAAGTGTAAAACAAAACAATCACTCATATATACTCGCGAATTCATACAGTCGGGTTATGATATTTTGTTTCATAACTACATGAATTCAACGAATACTCTACTCCATTTAATAAGAAAATTCGAATGAAATATGTCCATTATGCAGAAATCTTTAGAGTTCTATTTCCACGAAGAAAGTCAGTCGGAAGAAAAAACTCGAAATAAGATAATTTTGAATGCATATCCTTAAAAAGTATTTAAAGAAGTATTTTATTTTTTATATATATCATAGCCGTCTGGCAAAGAATTGTTTCAGGCCTTAAATAAATTGAAACCCCAATATTATAATGATTGTTGTGTAAAAAATAGTACTACATTAATAGATAATATTTCACTTTTCCTTTTTACACCATTAACATTGGGATGTCAGAATATTTACCGGTCAGAGGCCCTCTTTTAGAAGATATAAGTAGATTGGATTGTTAGTCTAATAGTTGGAGAACTTGTAGGTTATTCGGTAAGAAGTCGGATTTGCCAATCAGTAAGAATGATAAGAAATAATAATATCTTCTTTCGAGAGGGTAAACTATAAAGACATGAATTTTAACCAACAATGAACCCTCAATTACTATCAGTGTATATAAAAGGTTATCATGGAATTGAGCAAACAATAAATAGAGAACGTGATACAATTAAAACTCAAAGGTTTATATAAAAATAGTCAACCTGATTGCGGTCCATAATTTACATGATAAATTATTAAATATCATACATGCATCTATGAACACATCAAGCTATTTGAATGCTTGCATAAAAAGTCGTTCCGTGTGGCTGAGCGCATCCACTTAAAAAGCTCAATTTGAACTATTGAAGAAAATGATCCATGTCAATGGTACAGTATCGAACCCTACATGTAACAGCCACGAAGAGAAACTTCAAAGATATCTCGCAGATTTGCAAAATAACGTTAATATTATTATCATTTGTAGGTTATATGGCTTTTGTCCAGAACGAGCAGATACCTTGTTTTTTTAAGGTATAGTCCGTTTGACTTCTATATGGACCAACCTTTTCATTAATTACATAAAATTGCGTTTGAATAAAGGATTTGTATGTAGTAAAATCTTAATTTCAGCTTAATACCATTCCAAAAATATTTTTTGAAAATAAAATGATTTCAAAATAATGATTTTGTCTATCTAGTTAATGTTAATATTTTCACATTATCCGTTCTTAAACACAAGGGGTAATGGAGGCTGTTCAATAAAAAGAAAATGTCAACATATATAGTAAAAACACGTGGTTTTATACTAAACTTTTGACGGATGAAATGTCCATTAATCCTTATTTGGACATGCCAATTAGCATATCGACGGTCATGTCACCTTAAACTTAAATAGCACGTGATTTTTACCGTTAGTACACGCCTTTCCATCAAGTTTTCCTCGTTTTTGATTGGTGTTAACATGTGAATATAGGGCTCATCTCAAAATGAATAAAATCAATAATCAATTATCTGGTCAAACAGTTTCTGAAGAAAGAGAGAATATACACAGATTTGATATCTAACGGTAGCAAAAATCTTAGACAAACTTTATTATATTGAAAAACTCGATTTTATAGTAATACAATTCACTTAAAATCTTACTCTTTTGACTCGGCCCCTATGCAAATCAGTATTATTTTTGGTTATACAATTCGCTGTTCCGTTTAATACAGTTACAAGTAGGTATGAAATGCTGAAAGTTAACATGTAGACGGACGGACAAAATCATTATTTTACATTCAAAAATTCTGAAAAACAAAATTCGTCATGGTATTAGCTGGAAAAAATGATATGACAATAAAAATATGCGTTTCATTAATTAATTTCTGAGATTTTCGGCGAAATGTTGGTCCATATAGAAGTCAAACGGACTATATAGGATTTAAATTTAATTCTTTTTCGACAGATTCTCAAGCCAGGACAATAGTAGTTAGCATATTTGCTCTCTTGTTTACATCGCAGTTGGTACATGTTTTTGTAAGAATTTCGACAGAATACATTTGTGAGGGCTTAAACAAAATAAATAAATCAATCAATAATTGAATAAACAAATAAATGAAAGTTTTTCTTTCGACCCAAACTCTTCACGTTCAACGTATATGGATATGTTAGATGAGTATCCCCTGTTCTTTCGAATGTTATTTTTTATAATCGTAATCCAATAAAATGAAGAATTTTGAATGGTTTTAATCGCATCACGTAATGAAATCCGTTGCACTTTATATCTGTATAATTGCAATCCAATAAAATAAGGAATTTTGATTGGTTTAAATCACATCACGTGAGGAAATCCAATGCACTTTATTTCTGTATAAAATGCAATAGGTCTTTCGGGAAAACCCCGACCTTCGATCTGCAAGTCCTGTGTTGTAGGAACTCGAATTAACTTAGTTCCCAAACATCAACGCAACATTGTTATTTAATCTAAATAATCTAAATTAATATTATTTTCGAACGGATTTACGATTACAAGCACGCAGTTCTGATTCTGAGCCGACAAAAACAGCGAGTCGCCGAAGATCATCTAGTAACCCTCTCAATTAAGACCGACCAAGCCGTTTTCGTTTCAAATTTCAGACTAACTTGGCAGAAACAAGTATTTTGTCATAAGTACCTCTACCAATTTCAAAGTTGTCGTTTATTTGTGTACCATTTGTTTTATTAGATGACATTTCACTTCGATAGCGAGATGAAAAATACACGATCTAAAAATAGATTGTGTATTCTATACGCACAGAAAGTAGATTTGAAGCTTTAAGGTTTGTCCGAGTATTCGAATTGTTTTTTCGATCGAGAGGATTGCAATTATAAGGGACGACTGTCTTTTTCATTGCATTTATCGGGGTATAAAGTGCAATTGCCTTTAAGCATAAGTTTGTCATATGCTAAGGCAATTGTACTTTATACCCCAATAAACGCAGTGAAAAAGTCCAGCGATGTAGAAACTCCGAAAAATAGATTATTGCTACGCACAGAAAG
The DNA here is from genome assembly GCA_948146395.1 of Fragum whitleyi. Classification (NCBI taxonomy): domain Eukaryota; kingdom Metazoa; phylum Mollusca; class Bivalvia; order Cardiida; family Cardiidae; genus Fragum; species Fragum whitleyi. The sequence goes on along the minus strand of OX411546.1, from coordinate 31,176,876 downwards.
TAGACTTAAATCTATAGGGCCAACTTATTTCTGGCCCACTTTCGGGTCGGTCGAAGACTGGTCTCACTGTCAACAATCAAAATAGCCTATTCTAGGCTATTCTAAAAGTCCACCTGAGAGATACCCTGATATAGCGGGCAACAATACCCGCCCGAGGTCAGAAATCAGTTGGCCCGATATTATTTGATGGAATTTTTTTTATTGTTTTCGTTTATTTAAAGGTTTGTATTTATAAGGGTTGAGTGTATTTTTCACTGCGCTACGGGCGTTATTTGCCATGTGCTAAGGCAATTGCACTTTATACTCCAATAAACGCAGTGAAAAATGCACTCAGTCCAAAATAAACTGAAGCAAGAAGGAATGATTTTGGAGTCAATATCAATTTCAATAAGGTGATTTATACATTAATAAATTGAGATATAACCCCCTTCTTTCATCAAAGGAAGTCGTGGGAGTAGATTACATCATACGATCTGTCCAGACATACAAAAATGCGATCTGCCCGGATAACATGTATCCAAGTATGGGCCTGCACAACTTCAACATGGTTGCCGACTACCTTATGTGCTTACACGATATCTCATGTTAACTATCATACAAGTGTCTTCAATTAAATTCATTGTAGACGTATAATTAAGCAAATGTTCCTTCTCTATTTAATGTTCGATTCTTTAAATTGTATGCAAGCCCCCAATAAAAAATTGCGAACCGTTTGCAGATCATGAAACATATTTTTCTGTTGGCCCCATTTTCACGTTATTCGATTTGAATGTATGTGAATACCCTAACGACATGATATCGATTAGCCAACAAGTGTCAACTGTTTCCAAACGTACAGAACTTCTTTATAAAGTCATTTCAACCTTTGGTGAGTCTGTATTCATCCCCCGCATTTCAATTTACTTCTATTGTGACCAAACATTTTCGACGCAGCATGGTAGTTTTTAGGGTGATTTACCAAGAATGGCGCTGAATGTGAGAGTCACCCAAGAGTTAATTACGCAACGAAAAGCAAAAAAGTAATTCGGCAATGCATATAGAGGCTGTCACTGTCACATAGTTTGACATCCCTCCGCGCCGCATAACGAATTTGAATAAAGTAGACCTTTACAAATATTTTCGCAATGGTGTTCCGCATTGCTGGTGTTTGGAATACCCGCTGCTATTTAGAAAATCCATGAATAAAGCTGAAATTGATAGTTTTATTAAACATTTTCCTCGGTGCAGAATAGAAATCTTCTCTGGTCGAAAAATAATCAGTTGCGGGAGTAAAGTCATCATGATATATGGAAAATGATATTTTTCATATCGATACTAACTGTTAATTTGCATTATTTTTTTTATATACCTAATTTGAAATCTTTATGTCTGGGGAAAGAAAGGTAATGTTATAGCAAAATTGAATGTAGATTTTAAATTTAGATTTATAATTGAATTACTTTTGCAACAAACGATTTTGTATGGATACTCATATGAATCGTCTCATATAGAAAACTAACAACATTGGGTTAGGAATAGTAAAAAACCTTTTTCTTGGATGTCGTTACCGCTAATTATTTAACTCCAATGTAATAAAACGTTCGCTAGAGAGAAGAGTAAAAAATAAGGAAGACATACACTGTGTCGACCTTCTCTGTTATAACGCATGTTTGTAATACATCAATTTAACATATCGTCAGTTAACGACCATAGAATCGTAACTGCAGTTTGATAAAGCAAGCGTTCTAACGTTATGTCCACCCACATTACCTTAGCAGCAATGGTACACCACTAGTTTCAAAAAGTTGATAACTTACACCCATTTGAATTCAAACAGTACCATCTTGTGCATAATAAATATATTAAAATATGTTTTCATACGATCTCCAGCTGTAGTAACATATTCATCTTGTTTTTCAAACATGTCAAACTCAAGTTATTTGGTACCAAATCACAGTAAACATATTGTGTTGTATACAATAACGAAACATTTCAATAATAAATAAACAAACAAACAAACGAACGAACGAACGAACAAACGAACAAACAAACAAAAGATAAAGACAAGAAAGGGCCTATAAGTCGCCTTTATGCTTCCACTCTTTTGCAATCAAAACTTCTAGGAAATTTAAAGGATCATATTCTAATCATATTAGATCTAATGAAGTATCTCCGAGTTGATATCATGTATGAAGATATATAAAAGTTCCTTATTTTCTAAATGGTATTGAAATGTCTTGTAGAAAATACATGAATCGTGTGTCATATTTTCAAGAAAATGGTTTCATTGAAAGATGTAATTATTCAGTTATTTTGATGTTTTTTTAGAAAAAAAAAAAAGAAATCACAAGCATACCACCAGGGAAAGAACATTGCAAAAACCGATAAGTCTTTTTTCACTAATGTCACGAGGAAATTGCTTTCTAAATTGCCCGATAAATCTTATTTTCTATGTGGCTTATCAGTGTGTAGCACTAAATCCACGATTTTACTACGTCTTCGGTTTCTTGGAGAAGAAAACTATTTCGTTTCCTTCCTTTTTCATTTGAAATTGCCTTAATCGTAAAAAAAGTTCCTGATACAACAAAGATACCATCAGCAAGGCAGTAACTGCGCTTCTAATGAGCCATCTGATGAACGACCTTATTTGTGCAAGATGGACTGTAAAAGTACATTATATATACGGTTAATAACATCGGGAAGTTAACACCCACCCCACTCAACTCAATCTTATTTGCCTACCAAGTCCTTCATTCATAATATATCAATCTACCACTTTATTCTAAACGCTCAATAAATTCATTCAAATAGCTTCAAACAGTCCGTGAGTTCAATTGCTGTTATAAATTTGGAAGGAAATGTTGAGTCCATGGTCCAGTGGTTAGGACGGTGGCTTTGTTATCGGAAGGTCCCGGGATCGAATCTCGACCAGACCATGGGTATTTTTCTGACCAAAAAAATTGACTCCATGTTGCTCCTCTTCACCTAGGTGTATTAATGGGTAAGCATGAGACTTGGAAGCCAATGTGCTGTGGCTGCTTTGGGCGCCGAAGTGTTAACAGCCGACTTTTGACTCGATGATTGTGGGCAAGTGTAAAGTCGTTGAACGAACCATCGGTTTGAAAACAGACTCTAAAATAAACATAAATCTTTTTAATGAATAGTAAATATGTATATATCATGTAATAGGAAATCGCTTATTCCGCTAAAGTTGAACAAAATTACCGATATTCTATCACATCCCTTTGATAATATCCAAAACTCTCTTCACACCCATTAAAATCAAATTTCAAAGCATATTAAATTAATTCACAATCAATCACCATGTAAATTTCACATGATGTTCTTCACTGTTCTTTTCAAAGCCAAAATTGTCCGCCTTTCACCATCTTCCGTAGCTGGACCGTGTGATTTGTGTCGGACCTACGAATGCGTGTATGCGTGATTGTGTCGGACCTACGGTAGCGTGTATGCGTGATTTGTGTCAGACCTACGGAAGCGTGTATGCGTGATTGTGTCGGACCTACGGAAGCGTGTATGCGTGATTTGTGTCGGACCTACGGAAGCGTGTACGTGTGATTTGTGTCGGACCTCGGAAGCGTGTATGCGTGATTTGTGTCGGACCTACGAATGCGTGTATGCGTGATTGTGTCGGACCTACGGAAGCGTGTATGCGTGATTTGTGTCGGACCTACGGAAGCGTATATGCGTGATTTGTGTCGGACCTACGGTAGCGTGTATGCGTGATTGTGTCGGACCTACGGAAGCGTGTATGCGTGATTGTGCCGGACCTGATATTTTTTTAACTGGTTGGTTTTCTTATATCACTCGGCTCATTGAGTTATAATGTAAACGTTACAATTATTTCGGGGATTACGAGTCGAGTTTGGCAATTCTATATTATAACTTTTATAGATAAAGACCGGCAGATTTTACGGTAACTCACCAAGTCTAGATAGAAATCATTATCGAATTTTTGTTCTGAAGTCTTCCAAGATTTTTTAATGTACTTTCATCAATGTAAACAGTGTGTAATCAGAGTTATTACATCTAACGCAAATACGGTGTCAATTAAAACAAGATTATACCACATATATCTCTAAAATAAACGCTCTAATACCAAGGTTTCCATCTAGACACAATAACTATGATGTCATGTTCGGCTACTGTATCACACCCCTTCACTGCTTCGATTTGGTGACAGCTTTATTAGTGACATCTGAATAATTTAGATGTTCTAAATTAAGAGACAAAATTAATGTTGATACAGATTCCTGCCAAACTTTTTAAAACAACGATTCACCGTAATAAATCCTAAAGCACATATAGCGTAGAGTAGAGGAGATAATCGATATAGATAGTTGCAGAACGTTTTGAAATGAAATATTTTCAATAATTTGTGAATAAAGCTTTTGTGTAAATATGTCAGACGATTCAAGATAACATATTGTTCTCAGTTTTTTTTTTTAATTTCTCAATGATTTTGATGTCTAATTAAAACTCGTAAATGGGTTCAGAATTTGATCCCAATAGTTTGATAATCATCAAAATACGTAGGCCTATGTATGTAGGTGAAAGAAAACTAGTAATGAAAAAGTCTGACATGTAGTTAGATAATATTCCCTCGAGATGAATGATAAGCACGTGCGTAACATTTCCAACAATTTCAAGTTTGCATGCCAGGCAATGAATTTCACAATCAAAGAGTACAATTAAATGTATACATGCAAAGTAGATAAGAGGACATAAATCCATAGCTATCTGTACTGATGAGTACAGGTTGGTCTTTCGAAGCTGTGCACATTTGAAATATTGTCAAGCATTATCACGTATGCTTTACTATTAAAGCGCAGAACCAATAGTAAGTGATATTTTGTTACTGCTAAGTAACCTTGTCATGTCGACCTCTGGCTAGAGTCCCAATGATATTCATCGAAATGTTGGCAGAGCTGGGTTTAGTGATTGACTTGTGCTCTACGCCTTTGTAAAAACATTCTGTCTGTCATCTGGGGGCGATAGACTGAATCAAAACCCGTAATTTAGACCAAAACTATCAACTCGTTCTCATGGTTTTGAAGATAAACCGACATTTCACACTGCAAAATCCAGAACCATAAAGAGCTTTATTTCATAGCCGACAATTCTTGAGTGCCGTGTACTGTTTTTATCAAATCACCGATTGGCCAATCAAGTCATCGAATTATACGGAAATGACTTTTGGACTAAGGAATCAAAGAGCGGGATCAGCGACTCATCAATAACGAAAGGTTATAGGAAATCATACAGATGACTATTTAGGAACATCGCCTCTGTAATGAGTCCATTCACTATACTAAATTTATTTAATATAAAATATATACGGTCAACGATATTGCCGAATATGGACAAATGTTTCAGCATAGGTGCATTTGTTAGAGCAAGAGGAAAAATCCCACTCAATAAGATTTTTAAGACGTCATAATGAACGATGTTCGATAATTTAAACGAAAACATTCGACGTCGTCAAGACTTCTCGTTTGAGCCAATGCCTTGAGCAAGCTTCGTTTCCTCATTTAGATTTTTAAGATTCTTAATTAGCCGCTTAAAAATCGCTCTACCGAACGCTTTATCTTAAAAATCTTCGTTAGAATCTAAGAGTCCCGCTCTAAAGAACGCACCCCAGATATGTTAATATACATGGATTGGGTGGATCGTGTTACTGACATCTTATTAGCAACTTAAGTTCTTAATTCAATCTCGTATCGTTACTTATCATTATCATCTAAACTATAGTAGTTAAACCAACGCTTGAACATTTGTATATCAATAATATTGAAGATACTGTTGTTTATTTAATGTATCAATGTATTTATTATGGAAACTTAACACGGTTACCTTAACAAGAGGATTATAGTATATTTATCTCTGATGCTCTACAGCCCAGACACAGAGTAAAGATTAAACAAAGGTAAATATTAAAACAAAGAGATGAAATAACTAAGTGAGGTAGTCTGTTTGTCCACTTTGTACTAATTGACCCTCTATATTTCAGTATGTACATAGACGTTACGTTAGAATATGTTAATGAATAAAACGAAACGCTGCATTTAAAATTGATATGAATAAAAATAGCGTTCGGAAAGGTGATGTGAATGATTAACTTACTAGTATTTAATTAGTTCTCAGTTACAGGATGTTTAACATCAATGAAGCAGATTTGAACCAAGAAAACATAATCAAAATAGAAATTCAACTCCTTACATTTTCTCATGGTTAAGCTTGACATGCCTAATTCTTTAGGCCTATAATGCTGCTTCATGTACAAATATGAAACCAGTGTCACGTGATATTTTTTGAAAGAACGTAGGGGTTTATAGACATAAATTTGCTAATATACCGATATATCTAAGCCAAATAGTTTAAACGGTTATAGAATAAATCTAGAAGTGAAAACGTTAAGCCTATTTTCTTCTGTTGACATTTGACGAAAGTTAAACAGAGATGGTGGAGAGTTTAAGGTCAACAGACCTCCCCCCTAACGCCTCAAAGTGTACAGAGTCAATAATCAAACGAGATATTATTTTTGTTATTGATACAATAAAACGCTACCATAGGTCCTTTACTCAACCCCTAGTCTGTCCTAATGTCCAGCATAATGTAGCAAAAGTAAGCATCCCAAAAGGTGGTGTCTTGTACTGCAGAGTGAAGCCCATCTGGGCCCGAGGTTATAAAACTTTTTTCCGGCTCAACTGGGAACTTTCTCAAATTTTGAATTTAAATAAATGTATGAATATAACAGATAATATTAATAAGATTATATTTATAACAACTTATTAATATTATTTTTTATGTTAAAATATTAAAATGAGTATAACAACAGAATAAGGGCTTGAATCTCATATTAAAATTTGAGAAAATTTTGAATTGAGAATGGGAATAATTATATAACCTCGGGCCCGGATGCGTGTTTCATAACCCTTGGTATTCAGGGATAATAGTTCTGGTGCGCAGCCCAGTTATGTGACCATATCCATTTAACCGTTATAATAACAAGTCTATTTACCAATTAAAATATGTGCAGTTCAGAACATCGTGAAACTGAAAGGTTGATTATTTTGGTTGTTTTCGAAATGAAACCGATGAGCGAGTATTGATTAAAACAAAGGGGAGATAACAGAATAATGACAAATTCGTCCAAATTGAAAGAAATAAGCCATATTCCGTATTCAATCCCTTCTCTATTAAATATGTATAAAAAGATTTGTGTGTCTTCGCAGCCCACAAGACGCTTTCTTCGCGCAAGCCACTGAACTCGTGGAGTGAAAGGGGCGATTTCAATAAAAGTGGGGAGCGTTTAATGTGATTTCAGAGCGTTTTGAATAATTAAATTTCGTATTTGGAACAAAGGAATAGACCGATAGAATTAGAATCGTTTTCAATGAGATGAGCGTCAATTTTTATTTGGAAACCATTTATATTCCATAAACTATGTCAGTAACAAACAATTGTCTTTGGATGAGGGGCACGTCAGATTTTCGAATTTTAAGAAAATAAATAGATTTCATACGACAGGAAAGCATAAACTAAGTTATTGACTATATATTACAAAAAAATCCTCTATTTATATGAAAACGTTTCAAAGCTGTCTTTAGGTACGCATTTCACGTCATAGAGTAGGTTTAATTATAACTTCAGAAACTGTTTGTACTATCTGTATAGCCCGAACGAGGGCCCAGTATTCAATATTTGTCATATCTAATTAACGCATTTGAGTGTACAACGCTTTTTTAGTGTTCGGAGTCAATATTTATACTTTTTTATTCCGTTTATAGATACCTAACATAATTAAAATCGAAAATGTGGCGTCTAATATTGTCACCCCACCCACTCCTTAGTTCTCATCAGATCGATCTGTAGACCTTTAACCCAAACATTTGTCTCGTTTGATAGAAGGGGCCATATGGGAAGATACGTTTACCTATTGAGAGATGGATATAAGTCAAAGTATAGCCAAACATGTAATGATCGACCAACAAAAGGACTATGAAATTAGTTATTCGCCTGAGCTTCTACCGGCACAACGTCAAGCAAAATGACCGTCGTCCGGCGACCTCAGCACAGTTAGCAATCTCTAAGACTTCAAATAATAGGGTAGAAAAATCTGGTCGCGGACCACAAACATGTTTTTGGTAACATGTGTCTGGTATCAATAGGTCGCTTATCGTAGATTTAATCATGACGATGAGCTTGAGGCTCGGACAAAGCGAATATAGAATGACTGGTTCGAAACATACCACGACATCCATCGTCATACGAAGTTATATGTGCTCCAGCCGATTTGTTAAAAGTGGCATAAAACCCAATTAAACTGAACAGAATACGTATTTTTTTGTACTTTTCAGATGACCCCCTTTTTCATGCGATATATGACCAAATATCCATTAATACAAATTGGGAATGAATACGGAATTCTGAAATGACTCACAAGTGAGCGTTTTCCTTTCCGCTTCTTATATAAGTACATAAAAAAGCAAAGCACCGCTTACTTGTCAATAACGCATTTTTTTATTTTGAACTCACAAATGATGAAATGTGATAAATTATGCAAAGCAGGACCATCTGGGAACTCCGTAACATGAATAATTGAAATAGAGATCGGATTTATTACAGGTCAATCGGTAGTCGATATTCAAGAATTCTTTAACAGGATGGTAGGGTGCTCATTTTAGTGCCAGATGTTCTAATTTAACAGTAATTCCCGTTTTAAGACGGACAAATGTATCATTATATATATGATATAGACACATCTTTTTGTCAGAGTGTTATTTTTGTTATTATACCTATGACAGTAATCTCTATAGAGGTTTAATATGGCGGAATAATAATGACAAATTTAAAATAAGTGGCAAATCTGTCAGATTGACAAAATATTTGGATGACAAGTCCGTTTTCAAAATACTGCTTTCAAATATTTTAATCCCTTCGTACGATACATTAATCCGTAACCGACCTTTATATAGCGAGACAAATTTCAACAAAAATATGTTCATGGAGGCATGAGTGAGTGAATAGCAAATTAACGGCGTTTTCCTAATTCTTTTATCAAGTCAAAACGCGGCAATTGGGGCACCTTTCACTGGATTCCTATATTCCTGGATTATTTCTCGCTAGTACTACATCCTTTCCTCGCCTCAAGTTGCTTCCTCACTTACGCTAATTAACCAACAATGGTCAGAAAGGATGTGTCATCGTCGGGAGCGTAACTACCAGTACGCACATTACGCAAAAATGCGTATTACTTATAGATAATCTTTCGAAAAATATCGTTGATGAATGACCAATGCATCGTAACTACAGCTTATTCAAGATAAAGTATAAAAATTAAAATCTCGATCCCTGATGGTTAATCGACATCATCCATAATGACGGATCATCGTCCCGGACTGATCTTGAAGTTTAAATCAGCTTCTATAAGAGTGACGGAGAATCGCCACTATTCCCAAGGCTATAATTGAATTTTGCGACAATGGAAAATGTAATATCATTTGGTACAAAAAAAGAAGAAAAAATACATTGTGACGTAATACCAGCACTACTGAAGGTGACCAGTTGAAACTGTAGTGGACTGGTTATTTTTTATGGGAATAATTCAGATATGGAAATTTTGTAACTGCAATATATACAAGTAAAATTCACATCCACATTACAACGTTCATTGCTGACAGTGTCAAAGGACATGTCAATTTGTGTAACATTATATCTGCATTGGCCTTTCATGGTTCATTTATAATTTCATCAGGCAAATTTTCTGCATATGTTCACTTTTCAACCTTTGATCAATTCATAGCAGTTTTTCATCCGGCCGTGAATAATCGGCAATCGCCTCCACATTACGAATAAATTACTCAATTTCTTTGTATTTTTTCAATGTATTCCGAGTAAGTTTTCGTGCATGTATTGATTATGTTTGATTATCTTGATTTACGAGTGTGAGAAAGTTTATTTCTCTTATTTGACTTATTGTATATGAACCGTCACGTGAAAAGAGACCTTCATGAAACTTTGTAAGAGAGATGATAATTGATCCAGAATGAGTGCCCTATAAGTCGCACTTCAAAAACAAGTGTTTATAGGATGATAGAAAATTTACTATGAATTCAGAAAATATGCAAAAAAACATGTCAACGTCAACACAATTATGTCAACAAAGAAGAAAAGTCGAGATTTTGGCACGTGCATGGGTGCTCTTGAAATAAAGATGAAATTATGTATACGGATATAAAAGATTTTAATTTAAAACGAAATTTCTCGTGGGAAATATATGATATTCCATTTTGATCCTTTGCGAAAAGAAGTGTAGTATATATAGTTGACAGTTGTAGCATCTAAGTGGAAACTGTACGACATTGACATTTTTTTATGGTCGATAATCTTTCCATTTTCTTTACTGGATGAGATCTATATATCTATTACAGAAAGGTCGATAACCTGTGCTGATCCAACTCTCTTTTTCACATGCTTGTTTAACGAATCCAGACGATCATGAACCGTTTTACATACATGTATACATAAAACTCCAATTTTCCATTGATGTTATTTTCGTCTAGCGTTTGAGAGCCAGCAGATCCTGGAATACTGTTGTACTGAGGTGATTCTCTATTCAGAAATCCGACAATAGTCATCAATTATGACTCATCAGGCGGAGGGGAACACGTGTAGACCCTTATGTTAGCATTCTAACGTGAGTGACACTTTTTTCAGCCTTCTGCTTAATGTCTAAGTTTAGAAAGGTCACTGCATCCTGCTGTATGATAATTATTAAGGATCAGCTTAATTGATGACATTTAATAGATCTACGCCAGAACTTATCTTTTTTACGGAATGCCCCTTTCCACGTGACGGACCTCGATTTCATGTACCACGTTTTTTTTTTTTTTTTTTTTTTTTTGGAAAAAAGTCACCCTATAAGGACTCCCGAAAGACCTATCGTTTCTCACGTAGACGCGAGATCGATATATCTTGTTGATTTTCGACAGGTTTCCAACTTCAAAGTGAACGGGTGATCGGTTTTATCGCTTTCTTATCACTTAAGAATACCAGTGAAATTGCTTGCTTTAGCTACCGTGCTCGGGACAAACTATGTAACAAATATATAACAATGACCTTTCTAACCTTTTTGAGGGCTTGTCTCAGCGAAATTGCTTTGATTTTGGAACACCTTTTGGAAATTAAAGTAGTCTGTTAGACTTGAAAATAATTAAAAAAAATAAAAAAAAAATAGATAAGATTTTGTTTATATATTCATTTTCTACCTTTCAAACAATAACGAGCTTCATATCTTGCTTTGCGCAAAATCGAACCTAATTAGCGATATTTATAAGCTGCGTTTAAAAGAATAGAAATATAAGTTCTAAAAAATAGATTTCAATATCTCAATGAACCTATCAGACTCTTTTAAATTCATGCAAGTCATTTATATAACAGATTTTGGGTAATTTGTATGTAGATCTAATTGTTGAGTTTTTTTTTATGATATATGTAATGAAGCGTTTTTGATTGGTTTGAGTGAGGGTTTGGAATGAATGAATGGAGAGCTGATTTAGAATGATGTCGACAGGATTGAGAGTGATTTACCGATGTTATAAAATAGTGTGGATTGATGAACAAACACAACCTCCGGATCCCATGATAAAGAACCTACATGTAGGAACCCAGAATACACAGTACTACAAGTACGGTTAAAACATCGGGTTAACAAGGTGAATTATTGGAGTGGTAACTGAACGGAAAACCTGTACTGTGGATGTGCGTGTCTTGATATACTTGCCAAGTTTCAAATTCAATATAGATCGGACAGAAATGAAATATATATTTGAATAAATATTTGGAGCGTTTTGAACGAATTCGGGATGTTTAAATGATTTGATTAAATGTTTGGAATACTATAAATGAATCGTTTAATCGATTAATTTAGACTTTGAATGTGTTGAGCCTCAATTTAATGATATTACAATACTGCGTATAGCATGGTTATGAAGAATAATATCCTTTCGATTACTTTTGTCTTCGATAATACTGCTATATTGCAATCGGAATTGTTTTAATTATACATGTCGCATTTAAAACCCAACAAATGTTTTATTTCCAGTAATTTGATATTTAATCATGTAAATGAGGTGATTTTCATCTCTGTAACCAATCATGCATAATAGGCGTCAGCGTCATCAATATGCCTTTGACTCATGACTTTTGATATTAAAACCAATGAAAACTGTTTGTACAATTCTTTAAATTTTCTTTGTTTTTGATATTTATGCTCGAAAAAAAACCTTGGAACATATATTGTGGAGATGCATTCAGTATTACTCATGCATGAGTAAATCAAAATATGGACCAAAGAGTAAATCAACTACGTAAAGGCGCTTTATGAGCGAGTCATTCGCTTCCTTAAGAGAGAGGAGTTTCGCAACATTGAAAGTCATGAACGTTTTACAGTGTTTATCATGATTTCATTAGGAAACCTCAGTTAACATTGTGAAAGATCATGGGTTTCGAAATGTTGCGGACATATTATGGGTCCACTATCTTAATATTCTTTGTTGTGAAATAATGATCTATTCAGAATTTGGTTAAGCAAAATCGTCAAGTTGACATTCATGATAACAATACTTTCAAACTTTGATACTTGCGACACTGATATCAGCTCTACGTTCAGTATGACAAATGTTTGCAAATGTTATAGAATCGCACCTGCTTTACGCGTGAGTGATAGTGCAAGACGAGGTACAAATTTTCAAAAGTTTCGCCAACCTGTTCACTTTGAACTTAGGACTGAATCGTTTTGTTCCCCATTTTCTTTATACAAAATAAATGACGCTAATTGTAAAATAGAAAACTTCCTAAAACCTGGATGTTTTTTTTAACTCGTAATTTTTCTGAATAAAGTTAAGATATCATCGAAAAAGTAATAACATACGTTTAATAGTTGGATACTAACGAGAAATTAATTAGCGATTTCATAACCAAAAACCTACAGTCTAATCGGAGTCATATAAATATTTATTAAGATTGTAATAAAATTATGGAAGTTAATTTTTACTGATATGCTTGAACTTTTTGATATTTTTTGATAAATACCGTTAATTGTATTTTGGACACCATAATATAACATACTTTATGAGATTTCTTTCAAATTATAAGTTTTTCGGGTTGAGGTTTCTGCTAGTGCTCATATATAGCTTCATTTTGATTTATAATATACCTGAAAATACTGCTTTTTCATGGCAAATGAAGAGCAATTAAAATTAGGCGTCATACACTTTACATGAACCTTAAGTACACACAAAACTTTCGGTGCTTTGATCTTGATATAAACTGTTGAGCATAATTTAGCATGACAAAGGTAAATATGAGAGAATATCGACTGGTATCATTCGTTCTCTCTAAAAGAGTTAATTTTGTAGATTTATAAAGCTGTCTTCTTCACTAGAGTTAATCGTATTTAAATGTGGGTGCGCGCGTACAACTGTTGGTTATTTGAAGTGGTTTGGAAAAACCATTCACTGAAATGCTTTGATCCCGTCAATTTATATCACTTATAACGAGACAGATAAAATTGAGGGTTTTATGTTTTTTACTTGATAAACATTTTAAAGTTACATAGGCCTATTGTACTTCAATAGCGGCATTAACAATGGATCATCACGATAAAAAGTTTCATTTGTCAAAATAACCCTATTTATTTGTCTTATTATGCCCCCGTATCGAAAGATCGCGGGCAAATTTTTTACCATTGTTCCTCTGTTCGTCTTTCTGTCGGTCTGTTTTTCTGAAAAACATATCCAAAAAACTTAACATTACCTATATTTTCAAGCCTATCTAAGATACAAGCCTCATAATTGGCATGGTGCTGATCTCAATGATACGCATCTGTTGATTCGAAAGTTAAAGTCATATTGAAGGGTCACCTGTCAAGGTCAAATAACTCAAAAACTTAACAAAAAAAAACCTGAAATTGCCAATATCTTCATGTCTTTTCAAGGTACACGCCTCATATTTGGCATGGTGATAGATCTCAATGATACGCATCTGCTGATACCAAAGTCATGTGACAAGGTCATGGTCATCTGTCAAGGTAAAACTTCTTAAAAACTAAACCCAAAAACCTTAACGTGTTCAGTTTATTCGAGACTATTTTAGATGTCTTGTTCATTCGTAGCATGATGAAAGATATCAATGATGTACATCTTTTGGTATCAAGGTCAAGGTCATTTTATAAGGTCAAGATTTACTGTCAATGTCAACAATTTGAGAAAAAATGCTATTACGGGGCATTTGTGTTTCACAAGCACATCTTGTTTTTCTATATGTGCGTATTTCAAAGGTCATGCAAAGGAGGGCCCATTAGAAATATCGAAAAACAAACGATTAAAAAATCCTTGACTTCAGCTGTCTACTAGCCCTGCGTTTAGGATACAAAAAGTTTGCTTACTCTAAGGTAGTGGACCATTATTAGTTACGCAACGTTTCGGAAGTAATGAACTTTAACAGTGTTATCCGAGGTTTCCTTATGATTTTCATAAGGAAACCTCGGATAACATTGTGACCGATCATGCGATCCTAAATGTTGCGGAACTATTACGGATCCATTACCTTAAAACCGGTATCACGCCGTGAACGTACGTACATATACAAAGCGCGGTATTATTCTTTTAATAAAATCAAAACATTCTGCTGGAAAGGACAATAACTGACCCTGGCAAATTTAAGCAAGATGCGCAAGCAGAGTATTGTCAACACTTTTGGCCCTTTAGAAAAAATCCAAGATGAAAATGAAATGAAAACGGCTACTACATGTTTGTGAAGTAGTACTTAGCTCTATTGAGTTGTGTGATAATAAAACATGAGAAATTCAAAACTTCACTGGCACTTACAAAACTTCTACAACAACAACAACAACAACAACAACGAAACCACCAACAACCCCCCCTTGAAAAAAACTATCTATCTATCTATCTATCTATCTATCTATCTATCTATCTATCTATCTATCTATCTATCTATCTATCTATCTATCTATCTATCTATCTATCTATCTATCTATCTATCTATCTATCTATCTATCTATCTATCTATCTATCTATCTATCTATCTATCTATCTATCTATCTATCTATCTATCTATCTATCTATCTATCTATCTATCTATCTATCTATCTATCTATCTATCTATCTATCTATCTATCTATCTATCTATCTATCTATCTATCTATCTATCTATCTATCTATCTATCTATCTATCTATCTATCTATCTATCTATCTATCTATCTATCTATCTATCTATCTATCTATCTATCTATCTATCTATCTATCTATCTATCTATCTATCTATCTATCTATCTATCTATCTATCTATCTATCTATCTATCTATCTATCTATCTATCTATCTATCTATCTATCTATCTATCTATCTATCTATCTATCTATCTATCTATCTATCTATCTATCTATCTATCTATCCATCCATCCATCCATCCATCCATCCATCCATCCATCCATCCTACCTACCTACCTACCTACCTACCTACCTACCTACCTACCTACCTACCTACCTACCTACCTATATATTTTGGTATACTCGAAATTATTTCCATTATTTATTAGCACGCGAATGCTCTAACACTTGGGGTAGTTCATATGACAGATTGGGAGTCGAGGGAATGATGTTATGATTTAAAAATAGCTGTAATATGCATGCGTAGACAGGACATCCATTGGTTAGTTCATATTTAATTATCATGCGTGTTGTTATATTATTCATGTCTTTTCCCAATTCGGGTATAAGCGTGCATTAATAAAATTCTTCTTCTTCTTCTTCTATGGGACGTGGTTTGGATGATCCAAGCTAACCCGGTTCCCATTCGAACGACATAGGTTAAGACAAAAGTTACGTCAATTTAGCATAACGACCTTGAAAGTTCTGATTCCGGTCCAGACCGGTGTTACTTGGATTCCGAATGACGTCAACAGTATTGAATAAATAGTACACAACATCGTTACCGCGTCCCATATGAACTTACCCTTGAATTTCAGACATTTTTGTTTAAATAAGTTTTAACATCGCTTGTGAGTGTACTGCGTTACCAAATGAGTACAGATCAGTTACACAGTATTGTTTTTAAAAACAACGGTCTCTTTTTCAAGCTGCATTTACGTTATCGTGGAAGCCCATCAATGAATAACAAAATGTCTCCATAACGGAACAAAGTACTTATGATCAAAGAAGTGGTATAAGTGAAAATAAAAACCAGTCCTCAGATCTAAATCGGTTATTTTGTTACTGATATATAACTGCAATTAAGTAATCGACGTCTGATCTTTATGATTACCCAACATCAAATAATACAGAGCAATATTATGATAATTTAATCAGAAACATAGCTACATATGACAAAATGTACTCGAAAGTTTAAAAACTATATCCTGTTTTGAACACAAGTAGCCGTGCAAAGCGGAGAACCATTCCTAAAACGTTTCGTGAACGTTTTCATCTTGAACGCGCAGCGGAAGTCGATAAAAGGAGAAGCATTTTGATTTCAAAGTTTAAAAAAAAGACGTTATCCGGACATAAAACTCAATATGCTTTGGACATGAATTCTAAACACTTGATCGATACGATTCCATTGGGTGTCAGCAGCATAATATGTAAACTTTATAGAAGAGATTACATGTTAACAGAAATTTAAAGACGAGGTATTGTCAATATTTCTTTTATATTTCTGTAAAATGAATTACTCATTATTATGCTGTTCGTAAAATATTCCAAATTTGGGCCTTCACAGAACTTTGGCAGATAGTTTAGATTAAGATCCGTCTGCACAGATGTGTAGTTTGGCCTTAGCTTAAGCTGCCTGCTTTCTTCTGAATCATCGTTGGAAAGATTTGAGCCAGACGTTTGTATTGTCCACCTAAAATTTGCAATTTTAGCCAAACGAACTTTGGATACAAAGAGGAAAGTGTTCAGGAAACCTCTACGATGGACAAACACTAATTTTTGTCTGTTTTTTATTTGTCAACAGTATACAGTCAATATGTCACCGTGAACGGCCTACTTTCTGTCTACCATGATACTTCCGGTCGGATCATGGGTCTATTAATATACCATATTTACGGTAATCAATAGCTAGGAAATTAATAGAATAAATAATGTATGTTGGTTCATTTTTGTAGACTAAGATCGAGTTCATACTTACAAATCATAATATAAAATGTACCCTTTACTGTTTTATGTAATACTAGTTATTGTTTCTGATGTTTTGGATTTGACGACCCACTCAACAAATAATGTCTTACAGGGATATCGTCTTAAAGTAGTGGACCCGTAATAGATTCCGCAACGTTTCTTGGGTAATGAACTTTAACAATGTTAACCAGGGTTTCCTTGTGATTTTCATTAGGAAACCTCGGTCAACATTGTGAACGATTATGACTTCGGCAATCTTGCGGAACTATTATAGTTCCACTACCTTAAAGTCTCGCACGCCAGACTTGATAAGCGGCTCGGTTACATTTACAAATCTATAGACAGAATTATACCATACGTATAAGTATGTAAAAATACTACGAAAATATATTTAAAATCAAATATTTGAATTGAAAACACTTGAAAGTTTTGGTTCGTTGAGATTTTTAAGAGGTTGCCCTTGTGTTGAAATGCTACTAGGTTTTACCTTTATCTCTTTTACTCCAATCTTTATAAACGAGTATACCTTGGTTTATTTGACCCGATTTTGACCTCTGTGGAAAAAATGCTTAAATAACATTTACTGACATATTTTATCAATTTACAAAATAAGTATTACATTCAATACCGTTTCTTATACATTCGTATGAAAGCATGTGCAAAGCCGCATAGAAATAATCATACTTTTATTCATCTAAGTATCAGGGGTCAGATTCGGGTCAATAAAACCGCGCTATAGTTGCTAAGAGGTTTTCTGTGTTCAAAAATAGTTTGTTACTTTTTAAGATGGTACACAACTTTGCACGTCCACGTTGGGTTTCGTTTTATTTTGAATGTAACCTTGTCTCCGGATCTGGTTTCTCTAAATGACTCGACTAGTTCTGAAAAAAGGTAAGTTTTAAGAAATATTGTATTCTTACATCAACTGTGAGGGTATAAGTCGAATACGGTATTATGGCTTTTGAATGCATCAATTTGTATACAATTCACGACGAGTCACTTTTCCCAATTTTACGCTCGTGAATTGACAATGACTTTGATCAAAAGTATTCTAAATCAATCGTCAATCATGCCATCAAATGAACTCAAAACAGTCATTCCAGTCATTTAAACCACTTTGAAATCCTTCAAAAGATTCAGTGATAAACTTAATCAAAATCAAAATATTCCATAATTTCATTGGTTGAGGCTTATTTGAAATCGTTTTCATTGGTTCATGGACCACAGAAGTCTATTAATATACAATAGGCAAACGGGGGTGATGTAACATCGTAATTTTTCGTAATTCAACGGTGTGAAGATCCAAGTCGAAAGCGTCAGTGAGGAAGCAAAGCTGTCTTTCAAATAATTGGATACGGTATTTTGATCGTAGATCAATGGGTACTGTTCTGAAAAGACAATCATATGCTGACCTTGGGGGGAGGGGCATGGATCATTCGCTGGACTTTTTGGCAAAAATGTGGTAAATATAGGACATTCAGCATATCTAGAAAATATCATTAATTTTGTACAGCAAATCTGAACTCCACAATAAGCGTATATGTTTATTGGTACAAGAAAAAAATAGCTCCCAATGACAATTCACAAAATCAAAATGAAATTTCATTTGAACTGAGTTGGCTTAACAAAAATGCATTTGCATGTATAAGTTATACTATTGTATAGCAAAGGGAGTTATTTTTGTGTCCGACTCCTTCAGAGAAATGAATATAATTGACTTAGCCGTAAAAATCTAGTTTGTATTGAAATAAACTCCTGGAATTGAATTAAAGCGAATTTTGAATGATAACAAAGGGGATGTAGATAGTACTAGACGGAATTAACATTAAAAAATACTGTGCTAAATGAATTCGCGTGTCTTCATGTACCAATCAAACACATCTGAATTTATACCAGCTAATTAGATTATGGAACTTTTGTGGTGATTTATTTAAAGTTGTGATGCGATGTCAATCATATCGGGGAGTTTGGAATAACTTGATCTGTAAGAGTCAATGAATTGAGCAATAGACGAGCGAATCAGAATAGTTGTGAGAGTCAATTTGATATTTCACAGTACAAATTTTAATGTGAAACCGTGCAGAAGATTGCACTTAAAATGTTTAAAATGTTTCAGCATTTATTTTCATTGATCTTTTTAGCAAATTTATTTAATGAATGAACCCCCAGATTCTAGATTAATTAACACAAATCCTCTTTTATTCTAAAATCGTGTAACTGTGGTAATAAACGTAAATACACAATGAACGTGAGACAGCAGGTGTCTTATAACACGTGACTAACTAGGCAAACCGTATGGTGTAACGATTGAGTCACAAGAGAAGTATCGAAATCTGTCAGTAGTCTGCAGGAAATGTATATACATTTAAGTAATAATCAAACCAACTAAATTGTGCTATGTAAGATATGATTTTCTACAATTTATATACGTTACGGAATACGGAATGACAGAATTCACTAAATTTCTCCATAGACGTACCATTTTTTTTATTTTTTACCTTGGGTACTTTTAAATACACACGTGACCGTTCGCATTGCAATATGTTATAGTTAAAGAATGAAGGCAGGCGGTAATATTTTTATTGTGTTTTATATAAAATCTTAATATGTTAGCCCGTTTCTTCCTCCGTAAATTACAGGCTGAACCCAAGGTAGTTCAGCTAAATCAACGTGGCGCCATTATATGACTTTTAATCGAGATCGTCTCTCGAACGAAGTTTAGACTAATTCCATCGTAATTTTATTGATAGAGTGCTAAGATAGAGTCCATATCGTACATTTCTAAAGTATAAGTATGCTTTTCTATCTTATTATTTTAGCTATATTTAACGTAGGGGTATGTTTTATGCTGATTTTGAAATAAAAATTCTATTTCGATGAATAAAAGATATTTTTTCGAGGACCTTCTTTCCTGCATTTTCCACTTGTAAGTGTTACTTATCAAATATTTTACAATTCCTTGTATTCAATGAATCATGTGTACCTACTAACTAACACTGAAGGGTACCATTCAGCGTCTTATCGTCTTTTTCTTGGCATTTTGTAAAAATGCATGGCAAGCTATGCTGATTTTTGGTCACATTATCGGACAGGTGGTCACAATATCAAATATATTTATTTGATGAAGATTAGAACAAGTGCATACTTGTGACAGACTATCTTTATGCCCAATAGCAGACAAAATAATTTCTAGAATGGTGTTAACCCGAATCTGAGACAAGTCTTACAAATGAAGTTAATCGTTGATTTGGTAGGATAACATTTACAAACTGTCACGCAAAAAGGGACCATTACACACCTCACCCTCAGCTTATCACCTGGTATAAAAAATTGTCATAAAGGTCTATGAACAGAGAATCCATGCCAAACGTAAAGACCGTCAACCTTCTTTTTCAGAGGAATGAAAACTATGAAGTATCAATATGTAAACCCTGCGGCATTAGTCCCGGGACTCTACCCCAGGTGGCCCAACAGTCGAGATTATATCTATTTTAATAAAGGTCTACTGTTGATCCGTAGTTAAATATGAAAGCTGTAAGTCACGTTGTTCTGGAGAAGTAGACCTCAGCTATTGTCATAAAAGTCGATCATCTTATTATCATTGCCAAATAAAGGCTATTTGAGTCCTTGTTTAGAAAAAGAGGAATGTTTCCTTATAACATTAGTTCCCACTGCAACCAGAGTTTTCACCAATTTTAATTCTTTTAGCTATTTTGGGAGGAAGGAGGTCATCTGAGGAGCATTCCTGAAAAATTTAGTGCCAATCGGCCCGGAAGTGTAGAAGGAGATGGCGTATAAAGAAAATGTTGACTGACTTTGTGGTCAAGTGAGCTAAAGAAGAAACAATTAGACGGATGAAAAGACCAGAAGATTCAGAAAATTCCCGTAGACCAGAAACAATTGATCCTGATCAGCCAGTGCACTACACGCGTACTGACCAGGGTAAATGATCCCCCCCCCCCCAAAAAAAAAAAACCCCACCCAAAACATTTTCATTAAATAGTTTTTCGGCTCCGTGGAAGCATTGGAGTCTATAATTTTATCAAAAGACTTAGGAACCTCAACACTGTATATCGTGACGTAAAGTAATTAAACATTCTTTATATATCAAATATATATATTTGAATACAAACATTAATAAAACCTCAAAGTAAATAAACCCCTTTTTACATAATGTGCACATAACTTAAGTGCGATATGTAAATAGAAATATTGGACAGGGAGGGCCGCCAAATTAACTCATTAGCTTCGCAGCGTGAAGACGTGTGCGGTTTCAAATAATTACTTGTATAACTCTCACTGCTGAACAAGATTGCAGGATACTCTCTTCAAATTATTTCATTCCAACATACCAGGCCATCTTAAATCTATACTTTTGGACTGAAGGACTATTAGGAATATCTTGAAATTGACCAGCATGTTTTCGGAGTGCGTGATGGTCGATTTTTCTGAAATGATTTTAAAAAAGAGTAAATGAGATATCGTCCGTTTCGTTCAAATAACCAATATTCTGTTACCTCTCTTTCAATGATGATACGTACTCACGGTACTTTTCTATTTATAGATTTGGGGCTTTTCACCGACCAAATGAGCCAACTTTTCACTTTGAAAGGCCGATCTTGATCCCAGGTTTAAAAAACAGTTCGCGAACGTTTTATAACGGTTGCCCTCTTGTGAAAGCCATTGCACATGCAGCAACCAGACATTTCTGACATTTCACAACCAGACGTTTAGTGAACGTTTACATCTTGAACAAGACTTACCTACATCTCCTAAAAATTGTATTATATCTTTAACTTATCGTTTAATGAAATTTACACGTCATTATTATTTGTTTTAAGTTATCAACAGTGAAAGCATATGATTCTTATGATGTACAAAAACTAACAGACCGGGCATGGCGGTCAAATAATTCATATCAGCCGGAAGAGAAATGTTGACCTCCGTCAATTATCACCCGTGTTCAGGCTGATGTTGAGATATTTAGGTTCCCAACAGATGTTTTACTGTATGTTTGGTTTGTAGACAAATGGTGATTCAATACCTGTGTTTGGATGCCATGTTCTTGGCCGTGGTGTATATTTACGAGCATTACCGAAAAGTCTGCCCTTAATTGAGGATATGAAAACGTTTGCAAATGTTTAGAAAATGTACCCCGCTTTGCACGTGAGTAACATGCACGTGATAATATTTCTAAACTGTTTTGTAAACTATTCATCTTGAACGCAAGCCTGGGCATTGACAGACAAATAGATCTAGTCCTTCAAACATTATGTTCAAAACATCAACATGCATTAGTGTATTATGTCATATTACATTTCATAGAAGAATTTACCATCGCATTATCCTGCGAAACATTTTTTGTTTTGTAAGGGATATACCGATAATCGTATCAAATATACAACAGGTGCTCATTTTGTTCGTTCAGTCGGTCTAATATTTACACACAGTTTTAATAAGTTATTTTTCATAGATTCACAGTATCACAGTAAGTTTTTTGTGATTTTTGTAAGCTTCCGCAAAAAGTAATCCCGCAAGAAATATGTTTCTTAAACTGACAAATCTTCACAGTTTTGGTGTACAGGGTACGAAATTTAATCATAAGATATGAAGCGAATATTTTTTATTTGATCATTTCACGGAAGTATATGAATCTAGAAAGCCTATAGTCTCACCCATGTATGAATCCTCTTCGCGTATTCATACAGTGTGATAAGATTTTAGCTTCGTATCTCAATGAAATCAACAATATATCTCAATGAAATCAACCAATACTCTCTTTATCCCTCAAATAAATTCAAGCTTTATTAAAGATTTTGGTCGCCCATTAATAATAATAATAATACAAATACTTTCTTTGTTTAAAGAAGGTAAAAACATTAAGACTTCGCATACATAAAGTAAGCCTGGAAAACTTCTAGAGTCAGAAAACAAATCACGAGCGAAAAATAATATCATATAAATGCTGAAGTTAAACACAAAAAGAATCTAAAGCCGCGCTTATAGCTTATAGTTCGTATATTCGATTCGAGCATCAATACCATTTGGCTATCGTTGCAGTCGATTCGAAATCGCTGATTTTAAGATGCAGCGAACAAAATGGTGTAAGGGTGTGGGAAATTTAGTATTTGTTGTGAAGTAAAAACCCAGCGTCATCGATCGAAAACAATTACTAACTTAAGGTAATGAAGCATGTCTAATTCGAAATTTTATGTGAGAAATATTTCAATTTCACTAGTATTTCTGTAATATTTTTGCTTTGCGATACATTTGTAGTTGAATTCGGGTGTACACGAACTGAGTATGATTTTGGCATTTAGATAAATACTATAATCTTCTCAAATTGAAAATATATTTAATCCATTTTGATCTTGGTTGCCTGCGCAGAAAAAAATGATGCATTGCTAGTTACTATTGTATTCGTTATTCCTCTAGACTAATAGCAAAACATGTTGTTGTTGTCGTTTGCGTCGATTTTGTATATAACGAACATGGTTCTTTTCTTCGTAGTCGTTAAAGGTAAATACGTTATCGATTTTGGAAAAAAAAACCTAACAAACTTTATAAATATTTTCGTTTACAGTCATTACAAGTCGTTGAAGTCATTCAAGGTGTTTTTTTGTCATTCTTGAACTTGTTGTCGTTGTAATCATCATCTTTATCGTCATTAAAACTAGGGTTTTTATCCTTCATGTCATCTTCGTCACTTCCATTATTGAGTTTATCGTTGTTGTTGTCGTCACTGCAGTTGTAGGCGTGACTACAGTTAACAACATCGTGAAATTGACCAGATGAATGATTTTGGAACAATTTTGGAATGAAATTCAACGAGTGTGTGGAGCGAGTTTCAAGTGAAATTCAATGGAGGAAATCCAATATCGCTAATTTTGTTCAGGATGACCACAGTCAGTGAAATTAATTACATCCTTTTGATAAGATATTCATACAGGCCCTATAAATAGTTTCCTATCTCTTCAAGGACCAATCAGACTTTTCAAATTTCAATTATGTCACTGAGATTGCCATTTTACTATAGCTTTATTTCTTTTGAATGTTCTTGTTGATCTTATCTTTTAAGTAATTTTGGAGCGTTATTGAATGGTTTGAGTGAATGTTTGGAATAAACGAGTGTAGCGCTGAGTGAGCGATTTAGAATGGTTTTGATTGAGATGAATGTCAATTTCACAATGTAACTAATTGTAGTTGTGAAATATGTTGTTGCTATCATCGTCATGGAAAAAAAAGAGAAAAGAAAAATACAGCTTATTTTTGTATTAGACATATCCAACACAAAAATAGATAGTGGTGCGTCAACTTTGTGCCATTTCATGAAGGTCTTCGTAATGAGTGGCGATTCAATTTAAAAAGTCACTAAAAATTTATATCACAGACACGTTTGTCTCGCACAAGTTAGCTAAGCGAACTATATAAAGCTATATAGAAATGAAATGTGTCACTTCGATGTCAGAAGTATTTAAACATTTATATTATCATTTGTAGCGACATAAACTGCTCATAAATTTAATACGCGTTTTCAAAGGAAAAATAATCATAAAAAAGAGGCCATTTATATTATCATGGGCTAATGTTTGATCTCAAACTTTTGAATAGATTATCCTCTTTTTTTACTGTTATCTTACAAAAACAATTATTCTTTCTACCTTTTCAAGAATTAATTTAGTCTGTGTGTGACATTTCAGATGAGTGTGATGATCATTCATTGAGCAATCTTAACAACCACACTTCAAATTATAACCCAATATTAAGACGACAATATCAGAAGCTATTCAGTAGGTGCATCTTGAAGACTCTGGTTAGACTGTGCACATATGAATGCCACTCATAGACTCGATCTTTGTCGATGAACTAAAATAAAGTATGTAGTAAATACGATTAAAAATAGCTTAGTCCATTTCCATTGAAATCAGAGCCCATATTATTCATGACATTCTTATTTAATGTCATAAAGTGAAGTTACATTGTATTAAAACTGTATCAATTTTACATAAGAATTATGTAATTACACAAGTTCAAAGAACGTTGTTGAAATTATTTCAGATCCATCATAGACTATTCTTAAACAGGTGCTAAATCAAGGCTGCATTCTTTCGTAAAATGTTATAAAAAACCCCCCAAAAACACACAGTTGTCGCCATTAAAATGTATATAAACAGAGTTCAGAAAATCTCTGTTATAATAAAATTGTTACGCTGTCAGTCCAATAGACTAATTACCATAGTTATAGAGATAAAATCTAAACTCGGTGACTCCCATCTTACAGCCATGCAACGTTTGAGAAATTCGCTCGATATAATTTCCAAAATCTGTAAATCTAACAAATTCATAAAAATAAATAAGAATAATTTGAAGATATCGTAGGTGAGCGACTAAACCTCTTAATTTTAAGATTCTTATGCTACTGTAATAGTTAATAACATCGTGAAATTGATGCTCATTCACTAACTCAGTCATGCACTCATTTAACCATTAAGAAAACTGCACCATATATCACGAAAAAAGCTGAACAACTGCATGAAAGTAGAATCGTCTGATTGGTTTTTAAGATATATAAAATCTATTTACAGAAGTTGAATATATACATGTATATTCTTATTGAGTGGTAATAAATATCGCTAACCGTGTTCGTCGTAATTTCCCTTAATTTTCGTTCAAAGCTCATCCTTACAACTCATTAA
This sequence comes from Fragum whitleyi, assembly GCA_948146395.1. Classification (NCBI taxonomy): domain Eukaryota; kingdom Metazoa; phylum Mollusca; class Bivalvia; order Cardiida; family Cardiidae; genus Fragum; species Fragum whitleyi. The sequence continues at coordinate 31,150,979 of OX411546.1, read as the reverse complement.
TTTTCATCCCATATTCATTGTAAAACCACCGACCTCTACAGGATAATGTTGTTACTAACTTTACGCGGGTCACTTGTCTTCTGCAAATGGGTGAATGATAAGAAGGACGACTAAAACCCAAAACAATCCCTTGAAAATACTGCACGTATAGCTATGTATTTACCAGACAAAAATATTTAAGAGCAGGATGCACGCAGCGCTAATCAAAGTATAAAATAAACCACCTGCCGTCATAAAACATATGTTACGATGCACTTACTTCATAGTCTATATAGTGTTAGACTCCTGTAAATACTTAGTAAGTTGTGTCCATCTATATTCATGCAATTTAATTGGCTAAAAAAATTAGCTTTATTTATGAATAAAATAATTTCTAATTCGCAACTATTTTGTGGGCTGCCAGAAAACGTAGTTCCATAAATGTTATGTTGAATTTTGGATAATTTATTACTTTAATATCTTCTTCATGACAATGATTTATAAGATATGATTTCAAGGACGTATGAAAAAACCTAATCACACTCATGTATGAATCCACTTCGCGTATTTATACAATGTGATAAGGGTTTTTGTTTTTTACCTCCGTGAAATGCAGAAATAATAGACCTAGTCAAGGATACATGTACTGTACGAACCCCTGACAATATATTCAGAAAGGGGAAAATTCCGTCCAGCATTCTTATCTTTTTTTTATGTTTTTTTTCTTTGATTTTATATCAAAGGTTCGTTTAAATCAAAATGAAATTACTCAAAAAAGACTAGCATAATTGCCGACAAAACTTATGTATATGGCCAAAATAACTCATGTTCAACATGTGGCCGTAAAGCTATCTAAAATATCCCTAAAATGGTCCATAAACTCATAATAAGAATAATTCCAGTTTATGTTTGAGACTAAATGTATACGATATTTTGTAGACTGAGGTCTCACAGGGTATAACGTGCCACGCCGACACCAGAAGGTTCGTGGACACCTGATCGATTTTTTCGATACGGAACTAACGGTGGAGCAACTTTTTGACTGATTTATAAACCGAAATAATCATTTTCATTTCAATTTTTAGTATCACTGTCGAGATAAATGGTTCTTCTTTTAGGAAATAAAAGTAGAGGGTAAAAACTAAGCCAAATGAGCGAGTTCTAGACCTAGGAGTGAGTGACTTTGCTTGTTTTTTTAGGTTTGTCATTATTTTTTTGTCAAACAACCTGACTATTCTTAATTGCTTGTTATTGTCTTAGAGCATTTATGTGTCCTCTACACGCATAGTAAATTTCTCGGCGAAAGATCCACATAAAGCGAAGATATTCGTACTTTTATTGGCCTGGGTAGCGGAAAATATGATAACTAGACACCCCCTATCACAAATTCTGGTGTCGATTTCCAATCGAAAAAAATTCAGGGGGTGTCTAGTCATCATATTTTTCGCTACCCAGGCCAATAAAAGTACGAATATCTTCGCTTTTTGTGGATCTATTGCCGAGAAATTTGGAATGTGTGTAGAGGATACATAAATGCTTTTAGACAAACACAAACAATGAAGAATAGTCAGGTTGTTTGACAAAAAATTAATGACAAACCTAAAAAACGAGCAAAGTCACTCACTCCTAGGGCTAGAACTCGCTCATTTTGCTAAGTTGTTACCCTCCCCTTTTATTTCCTAAAAGAAGAACCATTTATCTCGACAGTGATACTAAAAATTGAAATGAAAATGATTATTTTGGTTTACAAATCAGTCAAAAACTTGCCCCACCGTTAGTTCCGTATCGAAAAAATCGATCAGGGGTCCATGAACCTTCTGGTGTCAGCGTGGCACGTTATACCCTGTGGGTCTTAGGTAGTTATCCTAAAGATGACCTTACGATCACTTATTAGAAATCAGAAAGGCAAACCGTAAACAGTTGCCTATAGAAAAGAATAATATCATTTGTACATTTTCTTCAAATATGCCATCTTCAAAACATGATATACATAATCTAGTTCTATAGATTACTGGTTTATCTGCCCTAATTAAAAAGGATAGACATTTTTGTCTCGAATAAAAATAAACAACATATGATAGATGGTGATGCAATGTAATTGAGCGGTAATAATAATTAAGATGACGTATTGCGCAAAGAAGTGCGATAATTGTCACTTCCGGGCATCGAGATTGATAGGGTCTAAGTTAACAGATCGACCAAATATATCATTATCGTCCTTAAAATCATTATTTTTTTTCCCTTTTTAAGTTTCAATAAAGAATATATTTTGATTTTTGTGAAAGGGCGATTCCTTCACAGTAAAGACGACTCAAAGCACATTTTGATTGGAAAGATTAACCCTTTAAATATTGCATAAAAATGTTTGACAATACAAACTTAATTACTTTTTGAAGAAAACAAGCAACTTATTTTTTTCTTCCGTTTTTCACACAAAAACGTTTTCATTAAACTTCATCGATGAAATGATGTCGTTGAAATATTGAGCATATAACATCAAACTTGCTGTTCATCTATATCATTCGAAATAATGGAATGAATAGGAGAAACAAAACTTAACGAAAGTTAAATGTGGTAAATACTATTTATCATGACGGTTTCTTGCTTAACGATATAAAATATCTTTTCTAAATCTACTTGCACAGCAAGCAAAACAAAAACAGTAAAACTTCCGAATATAGACACTTCTCTAGAACTAAATTTTCACATAATACACACACACACAAAAACCCACTTTCGTTTGAGCTTAAAAAGGGTTTCATGTAATTTGTCAAGTCACTTAGTAAGAAAATCCAGCTATAAGATAACAACACATGATTTACATCATAATTATAGTGGTAGTTTTTACATTCGAGCATCTGTGAATAGCGCAAGTGATACTTCCCATTCATGATATCTTTTTTTCTGTACTCTTTATTTCGTTGCACATGGCCAAACGTTTTGAACGATTTCTTTGCAACCGTACTAGACATGAAAATACCAACTCGGAGTTCGAGATGAAAACCGCTGGCGAAACAATTCAAAAAATGATACCCCGTTTTACATGCACACTTGCGTGCAAAGCGGGTGCCATTTTTAAACGTTTGTAAAAGTTTTGTCTACTTGAATGCATTTTCGTTTCTTGATTACATGCGTACAAGTAAGAAAAGAGATTATACTTATATAAACATTCGAGCAACCACGCCACTAGAAAATTACTATCAATGGGCATTCATTTAGTTCAAAAATGTATTCTAGAAATACTCTTTAATCAGAAAAAAAGTCGATAATTGTAACATTAACGGAAACAGGACCTCTCACTTTTGTCAAAGGCTTCATTAAGATAGTAAAAATTATTGTGAAAAATGTAAACCGATTTCTGGTGGAGGCTGCCGAAAGCTGTATCGCCGAACCACCTTAAACACGACAATAATTGTTTCAGTTGTCATGTTAATTGTAGTTTACAAGCAAATCTGTAGGTTTTATTGACAGGTGGTTGAAATATATCACCATTATTGTCAATTTCAACAGCTCCTAAAACAATTAGCATTTACTCTAATGGTTACATTGTTCTTTGGTTAATTTAATCAAAAGGATACAAATTTTGCCAAAACTATTGCAGTTTATTGACGTCTCCAAATAAATAGGTGGCTATCCTCATTGATTCAGTCTTAAGACGTTTATGATCTTTAAACGATTTTTGTCGAACTGAAAATTCCACCTTTAATACTGTTACATTCCCGTGATTTCTAAAAAATGTGCATATAAAGGTACAATCTAACCTTGCTGGGGTAAAAAGATAAGGCACACTAATTTTATGTGAGTAATTGTATTTTGCTGTAAGCAATTATAGCTGTCGTATGAAGGAGAGTTGAAAAATGTCCCAACAATAAGGAATTCCCATTTAGTCGGGCGTTCAGACGGTAACAACGAACTCTTGTGGTTTATGACGTATAAAAGGGACAAGTATGTACCTACATTTATACAATTTTCGTGTTTGCTAACGATGTTTAAAATTACGTATTAGTTTTAGTATTGAACGACGTTGCGGAACACCAGTCAAATACAGAACAAACAATTATTTTATTTACATTTTTGCAGAGAACATTGTGAGACAAGGTAGCAAATTATCGCAAGTTACGCCCGCCACACTGTTTTTCGGTATTAAGGAAACATAGTTATGCTCCGGACAAAAAAGTGTACCCCGCCCGACGAAAGCCTGTCACTAGAGTGACTAGATGCCACACGGGATCATCTTTAGACATTCGATCATAAGTATGCATTTTTTATAATTAAACATAGCCTTACCCTCTATTTTAGCTCTTTTTTAGGACCGGTTGACTATTCAAGTCGCTAGAACTGATTGCACAGGATTAAAAAGCATTTTAATATTATGTTGCCATTCATGCGTAAATTAATTGAATTATCTGCGTGAATGTCGACTAGTCTACGATTTATGATAGAAATCTCCATCTTTACTATGCGATAATTATCATCCAATAAAATTTGACAACTGATCGTACTGGGCCTCACATTTTGTTAACCTTGTAACATTTTCATGGACTTTCCACCTTTGAAATTGAAAAAAAAAAAAATGAAAAAAAAAAAAAAGCTCACGAGCGTTTAAACAGTTCAACCGCTTAAGATTAATTTTCAGTTGCTCGCGAACGTTTTACGATCACAGCTGGTTTGAAAGTGAACAACTAAATATCAATCGCATTAACTAGTATTTTCCCAGGGAAAATATCGGCATCATTAACATATTTCATATTTTCAAATTCACCATGACAATATTACAATGTATTCCACTTCACGCCAAAAAGTAACAACTCGAAATCACTGCTTTTGCCCAGTCTTTCGTAGCTCTTGGTCTTTCCATTTACCATTTTTTTATACAAATTATAAACCCACTCCGCCGTTGTTCCAATACTTTAAGTTTTCACCAAAACTTGAGAAACTCTAATGGCGGTGATTTTAACAATCTACCTTTATCTTGTATTTTATGGAGGAAAAGGTAAAGATTTCAATAATTCATGCAAACAATATCCAACCATTCTTCATAGAGAGTAGTCGCGGGGAGTCCAATGCTACGAAAGTTCACAGTCATGTCCGAGGTCATATTGTCGCTGGATGGCCAAAATGTCGTATCGATAGTTTGAATGAAGCTGTAATTACGACACTTTGGTCGCCCGTCAAGATAGAACTTTTTCTTTTCGATATATTTTTACCTGATTCTTTCTGTATTAATAGTAAATTACAGAATTATTTACTGATATGAATCGATGCCTTTAAATTATATTGATACATGCCATTTTAGTGACTGCCGGCTATTGTTTAAAGCGCGTGTTAATTGACCACTACAGGGACTTCCAAAATGCGATCGCTCACGGGTATAGTGGCTTTATACAATATTCACGAAAAAAAGATATGTCATTTTATAGCATACATGTAATAGAATGTCGTATAAGCCTAACTAGATCCGATGATGTTCGAACTCGCCAACGTAAGATTCAATAATAAACAAGTTTTCGCTAAAGATATTTCTATTGTATCATAAATCTTGCTTACGTTGAATGGACTTTTTATGATGGTTGGTGAACAAAAATTGTCGCTTAGATAGAAAAGCTCACTCGAGCTATATCGACTGTTTAAAGACACGAAGACATTTGGTGAAGCAGTAAACGTTCAGTACGTGTAAGTCCTTACAGCGCCAAATTGAGCACAAACTAGCGATAAGAAGAGCTTTATTTTCGCATAATCATGGTCTATAATGAGGATCAGCTTTGTGTGAAATACTGTGTGATTGTGAGGGATAAATATGTGACCCCTCAAACAAATGAGTTCATTCGTTAGAGCATCATGGAAACCCCGCTAAATGAAACGCCAGACGTCATTTAGAACGATTTTTGGTAGTCTTAGAGAACATCTGACGTCGTCAAGACTTCGCGCTAAAGCCAATGCTGAGCAAGTTTCGTTTCCTCACTTAGTATTCTTAACATGTATAAAGTCTCTTAAAAAGTTCGCCCGAAAGAACGGTTTAATTTAAAATTCTTAATTAGAATCTTACGAATCTCCCTATAAGGAACGAAAGTCAGCTGGGAATTTCAAAAAATATCGATTCTAGTTAGACTGCGCGCTTTGCACATACTGGTTATGAGCAAAACCTTCTGCTTTTTTTAAAAAAAAAAATCCTTTACAATGATTAAATTAAAATCATATACATATTCTTTTTTTTAAATATGACATCTGCTGGATACCACCCCTTGTTTTCTTGATAATTTGTTTTACGGAGTTCCCGGACAGTCCTTATTGACTTGACTGGTCACATAATTATGCAAAGTATATATATATTCGGATCATGAGTATATCTGGGAATATTTAAACTAATTTACCCTATTCAAAGAGCAATAAACACGCAAAATAACCAGTGTGCAAGTGGCTTTATTTCGTTATACTTTAGTCGGCCTTTTTCCAATTAAGGAAATAACGTAAGAGTTTCTTTTTATCATTCCAATAACATTACTTTTCGTTATTTTGGATTAACGACCAGAGGAAATATCCTAGCTATTATGCTAACTCTCTTTGGGTAAAGTTCTGTATTTCTTATCTCATAGATTATTCACTTTTATTATCCGATAACACACGACAAAATGAATATGTCATTAGAATTAATTGAAGGCATCATGATTATTATTCTGATTAAAATCCAAAAATTGATTGGAAGGATTTACTTTTATTCTCATCACATTTCGGAGTTCAATTCATTCCCAGGTACGTTTTGGTATGGGATAAATAAAATCGTTAAGGAACATTAACATGCAAAATGTGTTCATAAAAATCCGAAATGAATACCTAGGGATTTGGTGTATCAGTAACGGATTCGATTCTCATTCTGAATTTCTTACTTAAACACGTAATTTGCACCTTGCACCATTTTAAGCGTTTAAAAATCTACTTTGATTAATAACAGTGTAAGCCTTACAAGATATAATGCTTTCATTTTACATTCTAAATACTATTATCTTTGGGGCCAAGAATTTATAATTCATATTTCAGCTCGATGCAATCAGGTGTATTGTAAATATACTGCACGTTACATTGAATCTGATTAAATCGGATCAAGAAGATCGTAGGGGTACGCGTCTTTATGGCTGAACGTGAAGGTTTCCACATTATATAACTGAAAATATCAGATCACTTTGTATATAAGTTATTTTTTTCTTGGAAAATACGCTCAACAGAAGCAGGTTGTTTACAACTATGGATATCTCATATCAGATCATATCTCCATTATTTTCATGGCGGACATATAAAAACAGAAGATAGATTTTCGGAATAATTTTACACCTTCTTTGCTTATCTTTAGCATGGCTTATCTTAACAACTTTAAAAGGAACATTTGACTTGATAAATTAAGAAAAAACTATGATGTTGAACTGAATGGAAGTTTACGTCTGCAATAAAGATAGACATTGATTCAAACCTATACACAGTAAAAACATAATACCTACGATGTTTTGTTTACCTTTTGATCCAAAATGATGAAAGGTTTGTATCTCTGTGGGATAATGCGTCTTTTTTATGGTAATTTATTCGTCGACAAAAATTCCGAGATGATTTGTAACGTATTCGATGGTAAAGACTAAGCTTGTTTTAGTGTTGCTTATGGCCAAATTGCCCCCCCCCCCCGCTCCCCCTTCAATAAATTCCGACTTGGCTTGTGATCAGCTAATCTATGCCAGATATACAGGCTGAGTCTGAGACTTTTAAAGTTTTCTTTAATGAGTTGATCAATCCATGTCAAATATAAAGGCTGTAGGGATTCAAAATTCTCAACAAAACACTCCCCTTCCCCCAAGATGCTCTGAACCTGGTGAATCTACAGTCATGATTTTAGCTAATTCAATTAATGTCCATATGCTGATCATCCATGCCAATTTTCAAGTCTGTAGGACTCCTGGTTCATTAGAAGAAGTTTAAAGATTTCAAAAATGATCCCAAGTACTACCCCCTCTCCAAGACACTCATCACCTGGTGACCATACAGTCATGATTTTAGCTATTTTTATTAATGTCAATATATTGATCACCCATGACAATTTTCAAATCTGTAGGGTTCCTGATCCAGGAGAAGAATGAGGTTAAAGATTTCAAAATTGATCCAAAGTACTACCCCCTCCCCCTAATGCTCCGCATCTGGTGACCCTACATTCATGATTTTAGCTATTTTATTTTAGATCCATATGCTTATCATCCATGCCAATATTGAAGTCTGTAGGGCTCCTGGTTCATTAGAAGATGAAGGTTAAGTTACAAAGTTTTCACAAAAGAACTACCCCCTCCCTCCTGGTGCTCCGCACCTGGTGGCATTACAGTCATGATTTTAGTTATTTTTATTAAGGTATATGAGCTGATCCTCCATTCAAATTTTCAAGTCTGTAGGGCTTGCGGTTCAGAAGAAGGTTAAAGATTACAAAATTTTCCCAAAAGTACTACCCTCTCCCCCCTGGTGCTCCGCACCTGGTGAATCTACAGTCATGATTTTAGCTAATTTTATAAAGGTCCATATGCTGATCCTCCATGCCAATATTCAAATCTGTCGGGCTCCTCGATCAAAAGAAGAGGAATGTTAAAGATTACAAAATTTTCACAAAAGTACTACCCCCTCCCCCTGGTGCTCCGCACCTGGCAGCCCAACAGATATGATTTTAGCTATTTTTATTCAGGTTTATGAGCTGATCCTCCATGCCAAAATTCAAGGATGTAAGACTGCTTGTTCTAAAGAAGGAGAATTTTAAAGATTTTCTTAAATTTTCAACTTTGGTTGCCATAGCAACCAGAGTTTTTCACCGATTTCAATTCTTTTAGCAATTATGGAAGGCGATCACCTAGGGAACATTTCTGTAAAATTTGGTGTAAATTGGCCCAGTAGTTAAGGAGGAGATGTCGTTTAAAGAAATTGTTGACGGACGACGGACGACGCACGGACGCCGGACAAAAGGTGATCACAATAGCTAACTTGAGCACATTGTGCTCAGGTGAGCTAAAAAGCAGAGGACATAAAAAACGGCCTATACAAGATTAATGATATTGACAATAACAGGGAAACACTCTTCATACATGATAAGCGATATATTGTCAATTCAAGGATTGTCAATTTTATTGATCGTGTATGGGCGATTTATAAGATTTGTAATTACATCAGTTTCAACAAAAACTGCCCTGCATTCGGGATGCAAATACGTTAACAAATTGTTACCAGCTCGACACGTGAGTACACGTTCTAATCGGGATAAACATGCCAAACGTGAACGTTTCTATCCTGATTACCGGGCTGATATTTGTCTGATTGAGACTGTAAACTCTACAGACTGATTTTTGACTTGATCTTCCGACAGTGGAATATATTCCTAAATATGTATACGTAAATGCATTATTAATTGTGTTTTAATTAGGTCTGGCGCATATATGCTGTTCTCAGTTTAGGCAGCTAGAAGATTTATGATAAAACCCCATATATGGAGATTTAAGGTACGGCGCTATATAACATGGGAAAACCGTGTTTTACGAAACCCTTCAAAAGCAATATCGCACACGTATGTAGATGAAAGATATTTCTAATAATCAACAATTTCAAACGTTTTAATATTAAACATAAATTTGCCTTTTTAGCCATTTTAGAAAGAATATTAGATATAAACAAAGGCAAAGATTCGAACTCGCTTACAAGTTCGAGCAGTCCAATAAAGTTAAACCTCTTCTATTACTTGAGCCAATACCGAGCGATGTATGGGTGACACTTAATTTCATTCAGACGATTTGAAAAAAAGGAATATGATTCGAAAAACAACACTTTCTTCCACCCAAAAACGCCATTTAAAAGAGTAAAGTATAGGGCTAACATGTGAAAATGTATACGCAGAAAATAAATCTTGGCATTTACTTGTTTTCGAAGTGCAGCATTTAATTACATAGCGTATATAAGTGTCAGAATTTAACGCTTAATAAACGCGAAATTATGTCATAATTTGCAAAAACCTATCTAGCTAACGTATTTTTCTTCGTCTTCGCAGGACTTTCTTACCTTTTATATTTTCGGTTGGTGGGAACCGCAAACGTAAGTACGTTCGATCCTAGTCAGACTAAAGTGATGCCTATTGTCGCTTTTTTGGGTAGACTAGAAGCGCAAGTCATGTTTTATACGAAGTGTTAAATTCTTTAATACTCCGAAACAAGGGGGGGGGGTTGATTACAAATCAACCAATAAAAACATACAGAATTAAATACAACAATAACACCCGATCACTCTGTCATGCACACATGACCGTCCATCTACATACATACATTTACATGTACATAAATACGTACAAACATACACATTCACGTACACTTTCACCTGCATACGACATACATTCACACATACACACAAAGCACATTCATTTTTTTATACATGTGTATTACGTATATTTTAATTGAAATAATAAGATGCACTAACATTTCTTTTGATCCATTGCAAACGATATAAAATGGTATTACATTTTAGCGTTCTGTGTTGTTGGAACTCATTAGAGTCGTCTAAAAACCCCGTGTTTTGGCTGAGACGATTATATTGGGTGCCACAAACCTATTTTTTCACCAAACATTTTTATATTTTCAACGACTGTAAGATCTATACTTGAAACATCGATTGTGTCTCTCGATTCTGCATCATAGGAATGAACAAGTACGCGAGTCGGAAAGAACCAAGATCGGCAGCAGCAGTCGGGAATCAAACCACTGCTAAATCGCCTATCTGTAAATTCTGCCGATATCCGTCATTTCTAGCCTTATTAAATATTTGCGAAACATCTATATAATGTCGGTGGTATTTCAATACCTTGTTACTAAATCTTCATTCAAGCTGTGGTAGAAAGTACTTTCTTATCGACTGTACGACGATTTAACTCCAACGCTGTGATTAAAGACGACAAGTTTTTTGACAAGGACTTCGAGAAAAAAGATTTAATATATCCAACATTACTTCAAGCATGATGGAAAAATGGAACTCTGTCTAAAGTTAAACAATAAATCATTCATGATTTAAGGATATATATTCGTGACAATGTTGATCGTCATTCAAAAACCGAACATCTTACAAAATGGGTGAAAACATCACATCAAGCGAAAGCATAAAATAGACTATTTGGGACGTACAAAATATATAAACCCATGTCAGATTGTGATATCTCTTGATTCTGACTCTGGTCAATACTTTTTCCAATCCTAGAATAACCCTTATTCTTATCGCCTAAACGAAATGTTGTTCATGTATACAGTTGACGTCAACTTTTTTTTGAAAATTGTTATTGAACTCAAATTGCAGACGTCTTCTGAGAACGCAATTACTTTATTTCTATCATACATATGTACTAAATATTGCACAGCCAATAAATCGGTACTTAAAAAGTAAATTACAAACGGCTGAAGCAAACTGCAGATAAAAGGACACTCTCTAGACGGATTTTGAACATTTTCGCGCACACTAAACCAATATACGTCATAGAAAAGGTTAAACGTTTGATAATAGATATCTAACATTGTTGATTCTCTACTCGAATAAGACGGCCCTATTAGACCAGTCTGCTTCTACCACATTGTGTGGACTGGGTTCATAAATTACAAGATAACTCTTTTCGCATGACGGCCACAACACATATATAAAAGTAAGTTTACAGTATAAGCTATGAGTAATTTAGAACACCTACCGCGTTGAAGGGTGTTACCTAACTATAATAACAGGACATAAGTTCCTGTCAAACCGACTGTCACAGAATACTTTTTTCTCTGCGCTAGCTAAAAGCTTTTAGACAATTCAACTTATAACATGCTTTTCGTCTTTTGACTATTAATAACTCTCCAGCACTTTTGTTTTTATAGGAAATCACCAAAATACGGATTGCTTTCATGTACATGACAAATAATAGTACGGTTGTTAAAAAAGAAGCATTTTGCAATACGCAAATCTTCCCTATTCAACGATGGTTTTCCTTCCATTTTTGAGGGGTGGCAAAAAGAAGACAATTATTGAACCATCTGAACTCTGATATCAAAAGTGTCCCTTTGAATGGTTTCACCTAAGTAGCTAGAAAAGCGATAGTAGGCCTTATGTATGCAACAATTCAATTATCATTCACTATCTATATAACTAAATATTGACTTAATTTTTGGCTTCAAGTCGATAACTTTGAGACATCGGGTGGCTTAATCCCCGTGTTTATATCCTGTAGTCGGGCTATCATATTTCAATCTTCCCTGTTATATACCGCCATAAAACTTTGACTTTCTAGTGGGGGTAAGGCAGATGGATATATCGTTTTTGGTCTTGAATAATTTTGAAACAGAAGAGTCATGATAATCGCAACTCTAATTGCCAACACTTTTGTTGCTATTTACCAGGAGTTGCGGTTAAAAATGAGATACTGCTATTTATTTATATCATTATATGCACGTGCCAGTTGCAATAAAGAAATAAGTTGTTATTAATAGGATTTCACTGTTTGACGAGGTTATGTTCATCCTTTGGCGGTTTGTCCTAAACACAATGTCTTTCGTAATTGAAGTAACATTTGTGGAACGATTAAGAAATGATATTCTGCTTTGCACAATTTTATTTTTGCAAAGAGGGATATCAGTTCTAAACGTTTACAGACTTTCGTCATCTTTAACGGAGGCTTAGTATTACTGAATGTCCAAAAAGGATAATACTCGTTTATAACTTGCACAAGCTGTTAATTAAGATCCCATGTGCAGCAAACCAGCTACTAATCTTTATTTTTTTGAGAAGATGAACAATGCATCACTTTACCTGTCCCGATGGGATAAGCCTTAAAGAACGAAACTTCTGCAGATGCTCTAAAGCGCTCACATTATCATCAGTTTTTGTTAACGAAACTTGAAAAAGGCAACAATTACCAAAAATGTTTTACATGATTTGAACCTATGCTTTAGTTTTCGTCAGACTTTGAACCATTTTGCAAGTTTGTTTTAGATTAACCTGAACGAAAACCATAAACAAAAAAATCCTAAATATCGCGATGATAAACATCGGACCAAATTTCAAGACATTTCGGCCACAAGTATAGCCTTTAGCATGCCCAAAAGGTTTTCCACGCTTCAACTCTTGGGTCTTAATTTTGACCAAGGTTGACAGAATTTAAAAAAGCACCTATATCATGTAGACAAACATTAGGTACAAGTTTAAAGACATTTTGGCCAAAAATATGGCATCTAGTGTGCACACAAGGTTTTTCTAAAATTTTACCATGTGACCTAGTTTTTCACCCCGCTTCACCCCATTTCAAACTCGTCAAAGATACTGTGCAGACAAATGTTATGACCAAGTTTCAAGATATTTGATCCTAAAATATGACCTCTAGAATGCACACAAGGTTTATATAAGAAATGACCGCGTGACCTAGTTTTTGACCAAACTTTATCCAATTTCGAACTCGTCCGAGATACTTGGTAGACAAAAATTCTAACCAAGTTTCAAGACATTTTGACAAAGATGTGGTCTCTAGGTTTTTTTCAAATTTTACCAATTGACCTAATTTCTGACCCCACTTGACCTTTTTTCGAACATGGCCGAAGTCTCATTCGGACAAACATTCTACCACGAATCAGGACATTTTGGCCAAATATGTGACCTCTAGAAAGCAGACAAGATGTTGACGGACGACACACACAGCGAGAATACAAAAGCTCAGGTGAACTTAAGAATCAGATTGGAGTGTTTATCTCTTGTATCTTTATATAACCCGCTTTAATTAATTAAAAAGTAGAGGAAAAATACCTGGGTACAATTTGAGGTTTTTCCGTCATTGAAGCGTGCCTTATCGTGAACAGGAAATCTGATGACAAATGGCACCAGACGCTGTTGACATGTCAACTTCAATGTTATCTTCATTTAAATCAATTTATAGAATTGTTCATAATGTTCTTCTAATCCATCAAAGGCGCTCTAAACAATTTAGGAGCGAATTATCGAAAGATTAAAGCTTGCAGATGTTATTTATGTCAAGACCGTAGTTTAGTTAAAGACGACATTGTGTAAAGATACGTTATATCCACTGGCTTTTTTTCAACTCATCTTGCATTGTCATTTAGAAAATAAAAATCAAACAAGAACAACAACAAAGCAAGAAAACCAAACCATTAAAGCTATATCGTTTTAAGCAGAGTTCACAGTTAAACGAATTGCCTGTATCATGTAATATCACACAATTGGATATAATGATCCATATATGAGATAGAATAGCTAATTATAGTTTTTTGCAGGGGGTCTTAAATACGAACTACAGAGGGGGTCTTTGACAAGACAAGTTAGAAAATTGGTCATAAATCATTTGCAGGACACCTCATAGGTTTAAACACGGCATTTCTTGAAACAATTTAATACTGAACAGCGTTTTCTTATTGGCTTCGTTTGCATCGTCGTTTTCGTCTTTGTTGGTGTGAAGAGATTTGAAAAGTCAATGATATATTTCTTTCATTAGTTATTCAAGGTTGGCATGCATATTTACTTTCAAAGTCATATGCAATTTTACTAGGGAGGCAATTCTATAAATGTATTTGTGTATATTTATGCAAACTTTGATAAAATATTAAAAACATAATCATAATTGGAATTGAGAGTCTTATTTCTACAATCGAGGTCTGGTATTCCAGTAGTTAGTCTTATTGTTTAATCAGCCATTTATTTACAGGCAGACAAATTTCTATTTTGATTAATTTGCTCCTATAAACCATTTTGAGTCATTATCTCTTTCATGTTTGAAGATAGATCATCTCCGTGAATTTTAATCGATATTAACCAATAATAAATTATGCAATGAGTGGGACTAGACAGGCGATATACTGCATTTTTTAAAGTGCTTACCTGAAAATATCAATCATTGGAGCCAGCGAATACTTTAGAGTAAAATTAGCGTCAATTGAGCGATGTTAAAGTAAACCTTTTCTCGTGGTTCCTGGATAACTCCTTGTTGAATGACTTACTCCCTATCTTACTGATTTCTATCCAACCGTCTCGTTTTTTACAGGTCATGTCGGGAATGCATTGGAAAATGTTTGCCATGAATGGTATGGGTGAATGTTTGGAATGTTACGAATGTGTCGCTAAGACAGAGATTTAGATTTTTTTTTCAGAGTAGTGAGTATGAATTTCTACGATCAGTTTACGAAAGCAGTATTTCGGTCCAACCAAGATCTTGCCAATAAATGGAATAGTAGATGCAAAAGATTTCAAGCATGCAACCTGTACAACAAATATTTTGTTGCAATAACAACGTAAAATTTTAATCAGCCATCCGACCCCCGGCAATGTAAATAATGCGTAGGACAGGAATTCATCAATTAAAGATTCAATTTGTAAATATATTCAGTATTACTCATTGTGAAGTAGAGTGCACACTTAAAATACTCCAGCGTTCATAAGTCTTTTATGAGATTTGTTGTGTGGATATTTCTGGAAAGGCAACACTCGTACTCTTAACTCAAGATGCGATCGGCACAGGATACTTCGATCCCAATGAGTAAACCTAGATCAGACTGTCGGTTGGTTACACGAGTAGTAAGCTGATCATAGTCTATGCTGGTTTCAAATGTGGCATTTCGATTGCGACCCGTTATTAGAAATGCACTGGATAGGGGGCAGGTAGAGACACTAGTGAGCCTGCAAGCATCGCCAGGGCCGAAAGCTTCTTATTTCTTTCTATCAGACGGAATTACAGAATGACAATACCTTTTCTTCTTTACTTTATATGTATTTTCGTATTTCAGGAATGAAACAAACAAACAGCACACCAGACCAGACCACACCATACCTATAGCGAGTACAACGTGATGACAAGCACAGCATCTGGTCGACCTCTTTTTGGTCCATTTCGCATGACAGGTCTCTGCTTCATTCGTGTTTAAGTAATTGACACTTCATATTATCAATATTTCGCCTGCACCTCCCTTAGGGTTCAAGTAAAGACTTATTTAATTCAGACACAATGCATTTGCCCAGAATGAGCAGTACAGCCAGCTAAATTATATATCAAATTGAAGCTCTAGAGTAGCACATGCAGTTACACAGCATCAAACTTCCAATCTCATACCAATATGGTAAAAAGGATAAAGTTTCTCAAACCTAAGAACTCAAAGATGGATGATTAAAATTAACCCGTATTTCAACAAAATACAGACTCAAGTACTTACTACTACTACTACAAACAAAGACACTTTCGTAAACAACCAGTTTTCACTAATGTGTAAACAATCCACCTGCCATACCGGGTTGTCGATTTTTTACGGTATGGTGTAACACCACATCATGATTGAAAGTGTTTTTTTTTCTAAGTTTTATTTCAAAATATACTTTATTGAAGTTCATGCACAATAACAAAGAAGTTATTATCGTTTTGCGAACTAGAATTAGATCTAGGAATAAATAAGCTTAATTCAAAATAAATTTATGACCAAATTTTGGTACGATATTACACTATACCTGCTTTCAATCTGAAACGCGATTTTCTCGCGTTTAAGATTGAACGCAGTAATGGTGTAATATCTCTAATGACATTTGACAAAAAATGGGTAAATGTTTAGGTCTTGAGTCAGTTCGTTTTAGTTACGTTTGTAGCAGTGCTTGGTCTGTACTTTTGCCAGTGTTCTGTTCCATTACGGACAAATTTTATTGAGCCGTTATGAAGTTGTTGGTTCTGAAAATGACCCTTTTCCCACAATGTTTTGGCTATATATGTAAAGGATATTTGTCTTATGTCGTGCAACTGAAGGTGAACATCTAGAGCTTCAATTTGATATAAAGTTTCGTTGGGCATAATGCTTCTCTTCTGAAGATGCTTTAAAATGGACAATAAACACTTTACACGAAACCTTACGTTTGGACAAGTCTACAATTATGTCACCTGATACATTTACATGTTGAAATAAACTGCACTTTGTAAGGACGATTGAATGTAATCCTAAATATTAAGTGCAGCAACTACCGAAGAATTTTTGGTTTACCCGCCCGTAAATTTTACTTCGTATTGTATATTATAGAAAAATGGAGGGATCATAAATTGTGCCTGCCATTTCGGGTTTGACATGAGTGCAACTTGGTGCTAATTTTATCTGGACGGATCCTGGTAACCGGAATCCATATCGCACTTTCGCACTTTTAAAAAAAATGCTTATGTTTTCAGCGTTTCATAGTGAGTAGTGCCTAACATCTGACATTTGGCTAAACACAACCACCAAACCACCAAGCAAAACCAACGAACCGACCGACCGACCGTCCGACCGATCGACCGACCGACCAACCAACCGACCGACCAACCAATTAACCAAACGAACAAACAAAACAAAATTCTAACAGCGTGATTATCTTTTATTGAGTGAAGTGACAAGTCTTCCTTTGATTCTTGAAAATATAATTTTGTTGATCATGAAATGAACAAGGATATGATCTTTCACGATAAACAAACGATTATTCTTTTTTTCATTTAAAAGTTATTCGCACGGGTTCGATCCCCGGCCGCGGCACTTATCCTTTCCGATATTTGTCTTCCACATATGGGTAGATAATCGTAAACCTATTCGTATTAGGAACAGCAACTGGAGGCTAGGAAAGGGATGTGGTGGTAGTACTGTTGTGAGAAATACCAGGAATCCATCGTTAGGTTCTCTAGTCGTCGCGATATAACTGAGAGATTGTTGAAAGCGACGTAATACCCCAATTCAATTCAATTCAATTTAAAAGAGCCGTGAATTTATCGGAAGCACGGCTTAATATCAGTAGACATAATGAGACTACCATTTTTGGTAATTTCAATAGTCATGTGAAGAATGGTCCACTGAAAAATACATATGAACCAATATGTATGAACCCAATCTCGAGACAACAATCTTTCATTTTATCAATCTTAGACAATCCCCTACAGAGAATCAAGATCTATCCCATTGGAATAATCGATCGATAGAATTTATGTAGAGACATATATGCCTGATACACGTATCTATTGAATCGGAACCGAAAAATATTTATATTTCATGTTTATTTGATTTTTGTCCTTGTTGTACACTACTTTGTACCTGGATGTAAATAAAGATATGTTCTGTTCTGTTCTGTTCTGTTCTGAAAAATACATATGAACCAAAAGGTGTCAAATACAATTATCTTGTATATTTGTTTCATGTCATTCAGAGTTTGGTTTAGGTTAAGGATTGTATTCGTTTCTTATTTTACAGGGAATCAATTTGATTTAAATTTCAGTAGAATTATTGCTTTTAGTTCGTGAAAAGCAAAATATATAAAATGACAAGGGCGTGGCATTTATTTACTTAGTAGTTTTAATTGTGATAACCAATTAACCGCGTTTTGAAGGGTTGACTACTTACACAAAATATTCCCATTTTATTCGTAATTGCGTAATTTGAGCACAAGACCCGTACAAACCCCATTTTTTATATTTTTTTTTATAATTTTATTATATCAGAATTTAGTGATACCAACTACATTTACTATATTGAACAAATGTACAAAACGCTAGACAATCGTTATTCTTTTCCTGTATTTCCCCAATACCTGGCCCCACTCCCTGAAGACTTTATAGTTTATGAGAAAATGAAAAGCACAAGCACATATTTCAATCCACCATTAAGAAACCATAACGCAGCACAAATCTACCGCGAAAATAAGTTCAAGATTCCGAGACGGGTAAAATATGAGAAAAATAGATGCAAATCAAAATAACGGATGTTTTTAGTTTACAAGAAGTTCGAGATTGAGGCTCCGAGTAAGGTAGCATTTTACCACAAAATGATGACAATATGAAATTAATGGATCACACATGACGAGGGTCAATACGTTAGTAGATGAGATAGACCAATGCAATCGTTTAAACAAAACAAAACAAAAAAATGAAGAAAAAAAATACAGGAAGGCTCTTTTTCACTATCAAATAATCACCTGAAAAGGAACTTATTTGAAAATGTTACACAAATCCACCAATATTTCTAAGAGAAATATGTCAATAAGATATAACTTCTTTGTTTCTAACCTTTCAGGTGCCTTGGCAATTAGAGCTTTCAACGAAATCAGTTTTTTTTCAAACAACATTGGAAGACCTTGACCCAAATAATATTTCAACAAAGATTCGGCTTAGTCGATACAGGTATGCTGGTTCCAGAGAAAATTAATTCCCGAAAAAAATGAAGAGGGACAGATGGACGGACAGGCAAAATCTAATATCGCACTTTGTGCTTAGATAAACTAAGAACTCAAAATCTTATAACCGTTACGTCCCGAAGCTCAATAAAAATTTCTCAAAATATTTTTCGATTTAGCAAATCACTTGCGAAAACCTACAGACGCTTTCAAGCTTGTATCTCTATAAATTCTATTGTGTTTTGGGACAGAATGAATCATTTGACTTGCCCAGCTCGGGAAGTGTTTATTTCCCAGAACTTTTGCCCTGTTAATCGCATACCTGATAAGAAGATAGTCACATTACACGTTATTTACATTATTTCACGATTGTTTATGGGCGAAAATATCTGGTTACGAAAT
This sequence comes from Fragum whitleyi, assembly GCA_948146395.1. Lineage (NCBI taxonomy): Eukaryota > Metazoa > Mollusca > Bivalvia > Cardiida > Cardiidae > Fragum > Fragum whitleyi. The sequence continues at coordinate 31,131,425 of OX411546.1, read as the reverse complement.
ATTCAGCAAGAATTAATGTTAATTTGATTGGATGATGTAGATTATGAGTAACTTCCGCTAATGAAATTGTAAGACTTTTGATTAGTAGTCAAGAGGGGATAATTATCAAGTAATTTGACTGGGACTGGGGTGTTTCAGAACACTCAAGTAATATAAGCAACAGAAAGAGGGGATTAAAATAACTTTAGATCTCAATATCTCAAAAATTACAACAACAAACACTGCATTATGTGTACATGATCGATACGATCAAAATGTGTACCCATTACGTATTGTTTGAACATATTGTTTCTATGACAAATAGGAAGTTGCTGCGAATGACCGTTCTAACCCGGACGGCTGAGATTCTGATCCAGTGTACCCACTAATCTCATATATTTACAATTTCGATCTTGTATCAAAATGGTTTGTAATTGAAAGACAGATATTGTCGTTAGATGATCCTACTCTCCAAATAAAAAAATGAAGACATTGATTTGTAATTAGATTTGTAGCGTTTAAAGCGGAGATCACACAGTTATGTATGTACCTATACAGTTTCCATCTTTCGTCTTTTATAGCGGACACTGGACACAAAGATTGGTCGCAGAGGAGTAGTGCCCTGGTTATACATTTGATGCGAAAATCATTATGACCTATGCGATAATGCTTGCGACTGTTTACATTTGTGAAACGGAGTATGATTTCGTAAACATTACGCGAGCGAATTCATTATGAGCTCAAGTTCTCATCATTTTTCTGTGGATTTACCGAGTAATTTTATCTGTTTAAAATCAAGGAGGACGCGGATAAGGGTTTTACAATTAATAAAGTAATCTCGAGATTCATGTAAAATTAACACATTTAAAGGGCGAGGGTGACATGCATGGGTATTGTAGATGAAATCTGAAGGTTTTATGCGATGTAATAGTTTTAATTGGACAAAAATACATGTTAACCAGCGGATGCGAGCGTGCCGAACATTACATCGGCGGAAAAAAATATCACAAATAATCCTGTCGTAATTCAAATTGAACTACTATACTGACATCCAGAAAAAAACAACTGTAGTGAAAATTTGGATTTTCTTTTCTTCATTGAATTTTATCGGGAAAATCAAATGCTAGCTTTAAGATAACTACCTGTACTCGTGTAAAAATGAAAAGATTTCGATTTTATAATTGTAGTGTTCATTGTTTTTTCGGGTTAACCTGTATCAGTCTGCAAAATATTAGTATGCTTACATTAATTTTATTTATGCGATTTTATTATTGCAGTGTTCATTATTTTTTCGAGCATCATTTTGTCTTCAAAATATTAGTATATTTACACGTAAATCATGTCTTTTATCAGTGGAGGTCAATTTCATAGAGTTTATTTGGGTAATTTCTTTTTCTTAGACGCGATTTAAAGCATGATTGGATTTCATCCGAATCTCACAAGGCTTACAAGTATCTTATATGGCATCCTTAAACGGAAGGAATATATATTGTTATAATGAAAATCTTTCCATTCATGAGCAGAGCTTGTTTCGATTTATGGAAAAAAAATTAAATCAACATTTTCTAGAAATTGTACTTTGGTAGCTTTTAATTTGCGTGACAAGAAAAATAAAATTGGTTGGAATATCTTGGTATTGTCGATTGGACATATTTCCATTTCAAGCCTATATTAAGTAGTTTTTCAACTATATCTGTCACCTTACTTTGCGAACAGGGACGTTCACCATCAGCACTTTCAGTGCTTTGATTTATATAAATTTAGCACCCTTATCCATCTTGAACATAAGGCAAGTCTACGTTACATTATCTGACAGAGTGCCTAACCTTGTACGAACAAGGAACTAGACACAAATATTTCCGAAGTAATAAAGTGTCTAGAGAATGAACTGGGTTTTCACGTGTTTAAGCCATAAATTAAGATGTTTTGCCCTAATCTGACATGTAGACAGTCAAAGTCGAATTTCATTTTGTACCAGATACGTTATGATTAATTATGTATTCCGCTTTTTAACAGGTTTTATTTTGAAATTTGACAGCAGAATTTTAAGGTTATCTTTTCATCAAGTGACAAATTTAAAATAGCTTTCACATTACTAACAAAAATTTGGGTGCTTTCTGCTTATATTTCAAACAGCTGTTACAACGAGTCTCCTCAACCCGAGGTATGATTTGAAACCACTCATTTTGCAAAGTACAGCTAAAAAGTAGCGCAATTATTTCACTTTGGTTTGTATCGCAGAAAGAAAGAGAGAGAGAGAGAGAGAGAGAGAGAGAGAGAGAGAGAGAGAGAGAGAGAGAGAGAGAGAGAGAGAGAGAGAGAGAGAGAGAGAGACAGACAGACAGACAGACAGACAGACAGACAGAGAGAGAGACAGAGACAGAGAGACAGAGAGAGAGAGAGAGAGAGGGAGAGGGAGAGAGAAAGAAAGAGAGAGAGAGAGAGAGAAAGAAAGAGAGAGAGAGAGAGAGAGAGAGAGAGAGAGAGAGAGAGAGAGAGAGAGAGAGAGAGAGAGAGAGAGAGAGAGAGAGAGAGAGAGAAGTGAGAGAAAGAGAGAGAGAGAGAGAGAGAGAGAGATACATAAACAGAGAGAGAGGAACAGAGACATAGACAGAGATAGACAGAGTGAGAGAGAGAGAGAGAGAGAGAGACAGACAGAGACAGAGAGAGACAGAGAACAGAGAGAGAGAGACAGACAGAGACAGAGAGATGGTTGACGTGAGATTGGAGAGAGATTGAAGTGAATAATTTAATTTTCTAATATTCTATAAATGCTGGAGGGACATGCAGAAAATAAGATGTTGTAATACGTGCGTTTATAATGATACCTTCTTTAAGATAGGGATTTGACAATCATTGTTAATCTTTATTACTTTTATCATTATTATCATTATTATAATCATTATTTTTTCTTCAAACACTTTGTCAAAGTGTTGAAAAACGTTCCTAACGGTCAACAGCTTCTTTCAAATTGCTTAAAACTTTACTCGATTTCATTCTCTAGTCAGAATTTAGACACGGTAATCCATGTCAATAATATCACTCTTTCAACTCGAACAAAACACTCAAAAATTACATTTAAGTCGCTCTTAACACACAACGGTTTTATTTGCCGATAAAAATTTGGAAGCGTCTGATTAGTCAATGTGAAGAAATATATCTCGATTTATAGATCAATTACTACTAATACCTTTATTTCGTGAAGGTAGAAGAACATCGAGGTGTTTTTCAAATAAAAATAACCCGAAATACTCTTTTTTTACGGTGTTGCCTTCATTATCAATGAAAATGATTTATGGAATGATTTAAAGAGTAATGAGGAAATGATAAAAATATGTCTTTATAAATAAAGTTACATGAATGGCAAAAACAAAGATGACAATAATATTATGAATCATAGGAAATTACATTGAGGAATAGGAATATCAAGTAGTAAAAGTACTACTACAATCACTATTATTACTATTACTACTACTACTACTACTACTTCTACTACTACTACTACTACTACTACTACTTCTACTACTACTACTACTACTACTACTACTATTACTACTTATACTACTACTACTACTACTACTACTACTACTACTACTACTACTACTACTACTACTACTACTACTACTACTACTACTACTACTACTACTACTACTACTACTACTACTTCTACTACTACTACAACTACTTCTTCATCTTCTTTTTCTTCTTCTTCTTCTACTACTACTACAACTACTTCTTCATCTTCTTTTTCTTCTTCTTCTTCTAATTCTACTACGACTACGACTACTACTACGACTACTTCTACTTCTATTACTTCTACTTCTTCTACAACATCTACTACTACTTCTACTTTTTCTTCATCTTCTTCTTCTTCTTCTTCTATTACTACTACTACTACTACTACTACTTCTACTACTACTACTTCTACAACATCTACTACAGCTACTACTACTTCTTCATCTTCTGGACTGAGACAAGAGACAAGGAGAGAATTACAAAGTGATTCGGTAATAGTTATATGTTAAGGTTAACTTCTCTCTGAAACAGTAGACGCGGAGCTTTAAGTAAATGGATAAACCCCTTCAGTAAATGTCTTATTTTACAATTTATGAACACTACATAATGTTCTTTATTAGATAGGTCAAATTTACGGGTCTTCTTTGAGGGCGCCATAGACTGGTAGCCGTCTCTTTCCTAGAGGTACATTATTGAAAATAGGAAATATAAAGTCAATGTCTAGTTTCTGAAAGCCTGATTTAAGCCTGTTTCTTTGAGAAGAAGATAACTAATTTTTTAGGTCTGAAGGGTTCAACTTTGTTATCGAACTTGTTGCAACTTCTAAAAACAGTGACTGAATCCCAGGCTATGGGCGCCCTATCGCAAGCCCATTGGTAGTGGACTAGGTTCGGGATTGATTCGTGTCGCCAAGTAATCCCATAAAGGGTTCAAATCTTGGTTACATTAAAGAGGGGGATTTTAAAGTGGTCTTTAAATTGAAAATATTTTATTAAGTGAGCAAAATGTATGAATAGAAATACCGCAGTATTCTAGGACATAGCCTTAAAGTGAGCTCATTAGCCCTGACCTCATAGGGTGACCTGTAAAGTAAATCTTGATAAATCGAATCCAATCTTCGATTACGAATTTCCACGTCTGTTTTCAATCAAACTGTATATCCTTCGTTTCGATCTGAGGCCGTATTTCTTTATTAAAGTGGAGTTATGAAGAGCATAATCTTTCATTCGAGTTGATAGAAAAAAACAAACATGTCTTCTACATCAGAGATCTTATGAGCGAAAACGTATACACTTATCAGAGTACGGTTAAGTCATAGAATTCAAAGGATTACTCCTCCATCATTAGACTAGGATTAATCTGACTTATGGATACTGTCCCATAATTTAGAGAACTTTTATTGGTTGAAATCGCGTCACATGGCAAATTGATTGCACTTTATTTTAGTATAAAAAGCAGCAGGTCTTTCAGAAAAAGATCCTTTATCAACCGATTAGCTCACTCGGTAGAGCATTGGAATATAAAACAATTTAAGGTCGATCGTTATAATTCGATTCCCGGCCAGGCGCATGAACAAAGTAATTGTCGGTGAGACGTTAAACCGAGCTCCTGGGAGACGGTGCTGTACACGGAGCACGTTATTGAACCATTGCGGATCTAAGCAGTAGTTTCGTCATGAATCCTTGTACTATCGCCCATAACAACAGTTTTCTTGGAGTGTCGTTATTATTGGCATATGCTACGATAGCGACGCTAAATAAACGGAAATGAAAAAAAAAAAAAAAAGAAAAAAGACCTGAAATCTTCAAGTCATGTGCTGAGGCACCAGAAAATCTCCCGTTTCCATTCCATAGCCAATTGTCAATATTTTATCGGTAAATAAACGAACGCTGTTCCATTGTTAGCATGGAGTTCTGATTCAGAGCCGCCGTTTGCAATGAGTCGATAAAAATATCAGGCTACACTGAGCCATTCTCAGTTACACTCATCTCGAGGGAGGGGGTGGGGTTCCTAAAAGAAGTAAATCTTAAATGATAAATACCCCTTCAAGTGTAAAACTTATCGTAGACCTTTCTATAGCAAGACAACAAAAACATGTCAAAATAGCGTTACAAACGAAGATTTGTTTGTAACACTCGATGGCTCACAAAGTAAATTTGAGCTTTGACTATTTAATCAAGTCATTTGATGGTTTCTGGGATGTAAAGGATTTCAATTTTTAAGAACCGGGTGT